>JANRGW010030884.1:46087-74708 GCA_024733675.1 Psilopsiagon aymara | reverse complement strand
TTGATGTCTCTCAAACTTAGAGACAAGGATGTCATGTGGGACAGTGTCAAGCGCTTTGCACAAGTCCAGGTAGATGATATCAACTACTCTACCCCTGTCCATCAGTTCAGTAGCCCCATTATAGAAGGCCACAAAATTGGTCAGGATTCCTCAGCATTCCCCATGTTTTTCTTAATACTTCTAGCTTTTAGCTTTTTCCTACAGAAATACGTCTATCTTCTTAGCTGAAACACTATCACGAAAGCTCTTTGGGAAAAGGAGTCATACATAATGTCAAGTTCATATGCTGCAGTATGAATTTAGAAATGTATGAAGGGGAAATGCAATCCAGTAGCACAAATGTGGCTGTCTGTTTGCTGGTGGTTTTATATAGAAAACAAATGCTTATGAAGTTGCTGCGGTAGATACATCTGATATATTTAACAACATAAAATAAATACCTTTAAAAATTCTAAAACATTTTTGCTGCCTTGTAAGGACACAACTGTAACAAAGGAAAAGAGGGAAATGCTTCTAAATAACAGGAGCATCCCTACTTGCAATGATTCAGGACAACCTTTCTCCAGATAAATTCTTTATAACCCTGAATTCAATTCTGGAATCAAGAGCAGCTATAAAAGCTTTAACAACAATGAGAAGATCATATTTAGCTTGCTGAAATCCAGATTTCTAAAGTCAGTTTTTTTCAAGTATTCACAATGTTAATAGTAGCTCCTTGGTCTTTATTTCAACTTTATAAATATTCCCTTACAAAGAATGCATACGACATGAAGCACCTGCACAGCCGGGCTAGAGAGTGTTCCAAGTACTTTTATGTTACCAGCCTGTCACTAATATCACATGCCTTGCTGACATCTGCTAAACCTCACATTTCATCTATAATGTATGACTGGGACAGGTACGTGTTTTTAAAGAGCAATGAAATGCTGGGTGCTGAACACTGCAACAGAAATTTAACAAGGTGTCTGCTGTAGAATTCTGGTGTCCAGACTCTTCAGTCCCCTGTTTTTACCTCTAATCTCCCATAGTTCATGGGATTGATGAGGAAAGCTGCAGAGTAGAAATGATGGTTCCTGTATCCTGTTCCCTGTTGCACTCCCGTCTGTGCTTGGAGACCCTTTTAGAGCCATCACCACTAACAATCAGAAAGAATTCAGTCTGTGACACCCTCAGTTCTTGGCTCCTGTTTAAATTGCCAATTAGAGTGGTGGATTTTGTGTTGGCTTTACTTGTCTACCTGACACTGGATCAAAGCTATTATCTCATTTCATGCAGGCAAGGTAGCAGCTGATGGACAACAGCGACTGTCAATCATTGTTGAAATAGGTTACATGTCCATTTATTTATCCTGCAATTATTTTAGGCAGACTTGATAGCACAAAACCTTATTCAGAGTGTACTGCAGTTCCATAAAACTAAGCAAACTGAGGGCAGACAGGCAAGCACTGCCCTGTACACAGAACTCAGTGGAAGGCAAGTGAGGACATGATCGATTTGCCAGGAATGAGAAATATCTGCTAATACAATATGAGACTGGGAAAAGAAGAAGAAAATTTACAACAAAGGCATGTTAAGGTACTGAGCCTGAGAGGTGGGGACTGATGGAGAGGAACACTGCCAAAGACAGCCCTGTCTGTTCAAGTAGCAAGATGACTCTTCCACCCACTGTGAGAGAAGATTTGAGTGAAAAGCCAGAGCTGTACTGCTGCTGCAGCACATGCATAAGTTGGCATACATACACGCATAAACACATCAACCCCAAAGACAAACCCACCTAGAAAGACATACTAAGAGAAAAGCTGAACATGCTGGATTTTGTCAACTGCAAGGAAGGATGTAGCTATTTGTGGGTGTCAAGTCATGAGCGCAGCATTTCCAAAGAAAAACACACTTTTAAAATCCTTTTTTGTTTTTGAGTACAGCGTGATGAGACATGCTCTGATTATGAACACATGAAGTGCTTGCCAATGAAGTTGTTATTACTTTTATTTCTCTTTTCTCCCTACCTCACTACTTCTCAGCCCTCCCCTGCATTCTTGGTCTATCATAGTGGCCAATACCAATATTCTACCCACCACTAAGGTTCAAAATCAGGGTGTTATTTTTGACTCATCTCTTTTCTCACCTCACATTCAGGCTTTGACAAAGTCTTACAGATTACTTCTTCATTGCATGTCACAATTATTACTCTAGCTTTCAGCAAATCAAATCTACATTAAATCAGCACCTTTTTCTCTAGCATTGATAAATTCAGCCTTCTTCAATCGTGTCTGTGTGCAACAGCGCTGCAAAAATCATGTTGTTAATCTGTTAATTCATCCATCAAATGGGGCTCTTCTTTCCCAGTCCTGTTTCAGGTCCTTTCCTCTTGTCACATGGAACATGAACTTCATGCTGTAACTTCATTTAGAGAACAGCTTTACCCCAGACTACTCACTGCTAGGATTCTGACTTCAGCCCCTCTGTGATTTACAATGCTTTTGAAAGTCAAACTGAAAAAGAGCTTTTTAGAAGAGCTCTTTTCTATGCTCTGCCTCCTCTGGAGGCCTCATTTGCCCTCCATCATCCTCAGGATGTTATCTATCTGCCCCGTTATCCCTCTTTGAAACAGCCTTTAATCACACTGCTCCCCAAAACAGACAACAGTCACACTGCTGGTGTGTTTATGACACTGGCTATCACACTTTTTTTATTTTACCTCTACATCTGTCAACTGTCTCTCACTCATTCCCTTTCAGCTTGTATTGACATGGAAAATTCCTGGAGGTAGCCACTGGTTTTACTTATTTGTTTTGCTTGCGAAGCACTAACCACAATAGATTAGCTTCAACAAGTACTATTACTCATGACAATCTCTATAATACTGTAAAGATGGCATTCTTCCTGTGCTATTATTCCTTTTGTCTGCCAAACAAATCTGCTTTGGGTACTTTAATCCAGCATACTTCACTTGTCTCATCTATAATCAGTTACTGCATAAATTTGCAGTGAGTCACCTGAATAGTACAAGACACATTCACCAGTTTGACTGTGTCAGAGAAGACCCCAAGCACTGCTTCACCACAGGTCCCATCTCTCCTGTCAGGCTATAAACTTGTGCAGGACAGGCAAAGGAGAAAGGCTACTCAGTATCAGCTCTCACCTTCCCCTTCAGACTCCAGTGAGCTTCAGTCTGCTTGCACTATTTTCAGTTCTTAAAATTTCCAGCCAAGTTATAAAGGCAAATATTGCTTTCCTTAGTCACAGAGAGAGGAAATATTATCGCCTATATATTACCAGCATAAGCTGGACACCATTCATTCACATGGACCACACACTCTACAGCAATGAACTGAGTACTGAATCATTAAGCAAGATGCACTTCAAGATTCATGTTATCCCCATTTGAATCACTCCCAGAACATCTTATGCCACTGGGAACATTCTAGACATAGTTTCAAACAGAGTATTCAATGGACTAAAAACCATTACTTTATGCACCACTGCCCAAGCAATAAGGCTCTGAATAACCTCAGAGCAAGAAGAGTCCCAAACAACTGCAATTTGAATAACAACAACTGAGAAAAAGCAAGAGTTGCTACTTCTAGCAATTATACCTTACTTACCTAATAATTGTCAGCTTTTTACAGTTTTTATGCAGAGATTAACAGCACACACATAACAAAGGAAATGGCAGTGGTAGTAACTCTTATTATGCTGCGGGTAATCATCAGAAACAGCAAATCCATTAGAATAAATTCAAAAATATATAGACTACACTTTACAGCTTAGTAACGATGTCAAACTAAATAGATGCTGCAAAAGAAAGAAAAAGAAATTTTAAAAAACCTACCCTTCTTTTTATACTTATTAAAGTGGCGCCGTCCTTTGCCAGTAAGCCAAAAACAAACAGAATGAAAATAAAAGAATGAAAAACCCGCACAAGGAGAACAGGAAAAGAAACCACGAATAACATAAATCTGATTAATTAAGAGCTTTAAAAATCAGATTAAAAAGTCAACTGATCAAACATGGCACAAATTTCTGTTTAAAAAAACCCCAAAACCTTCAATTCATTTAGATTCAAATATTAAACATGTTTCTTATTACACTGCATAATCAACAGAAAGTATCTGTTAAATGGCAAGTTTGTGGCATCTAACTTGACTCAATTCTTTTTCCTTCTGTTACAAATGAGACACCATCTCTTAACAGGCTCTGCTCATCATGCCAACGCAGAAATCCCATGTGATGGTGCATTGCTTCACCTTTTCTGATTAGCTAAATATGGTCATGATGCAAATCCTAGTATTTTAAAATGCGAAATTGAAGGAGGCACTGAGCACATCAGCAAATCAGTATCAGACAGTATCTTTGGAAGTACCTTTGTTAAAGGAGGCTGCATGCCTTTCAAATACATTATGAGATGGGACGAAATTGCAGCCAAATCTGAGTCACCTCTAGGAACCCAGCTGATTGTAACACTGAACTCTACAGATGGGGAAAAGCAGGACATGACAAAGGAAGCCTGCTTGCAGATTCACCACAGAACTTGGCAACTGAAAGACCAAACTATTATCAGACATTAACAGTGGGAACACTAAGAAGGACATCTTGATATACTTGGGTGGTTATGCCATAGAGGTTGCAGGAAAATAGAGATGAATATAAAAAAGTGACAACACACCAAAATAACATAATCATAGCTGCATGTCTGATTCTTTAATCGATCCTTGGCTGTAGCGTCTCTTCTTATCAGTAACTCCTACAGATAATCGTGGACAGGAGGTTACTCACTGTGCAGGTCGATTTACAGCAAATCTTTCACTGGCTTTAACTGTACACATTTTCTTTATCAGGATACATCTCCACCCACTGCATTATCTTTTGATAATGAGACTTTCTTTTTCTTTATATGCCGTGTTTTATCCACATGAGATTAAAATGTATGATTACCTTTGTGTGTGCATGATGGAATTCTTAATTAGGTTAAACTCCAAATGATTTCATAGGCAATCTTGCCTGAGCAAGGATGGAATAAATCTGTTGTTATTGGCTACCTGAGAATAGGCTATTTCCACAGATAAGGGTGAGAAATAAACTGTCCCAGTATTCTGCAAGTGTTTGAGAGGGTGAAATTTCTTTCACTTCAATCAGGATATGAAAACTTATTTCAGCCTGTGGATTGGTCCAAAAGTTCATCTCTAGTAATTTTCATGGTATTTTCCTGGAGCTAATGGATCAGAAGTCAAATCTGAGCTGTCTTGTATAGATTTCCTTCATTTTTATCTTTTAGAACTACATGAATGGAGTAGGAAAGCAGGGAGAGTAGCTGCACACTGTCTGCAATGAGTTCGCAGACTTCTTGCCAGATTCATTGCCCCTGATGCCCTCAAGAGCAGCCCTGTAACAGGAGACACACTGCTATAAAAGATCATGCTTCATATCTATCAAACCTGGGCTTCACCCTGTGTGAAGCTCTCGTATTGCTGTGTTACTGCATGAATCAAGTTCTAAAAGCTGTCTGAGGAACTTGTTCACATTTTTTCCACATTAGTCTATTTAAGTCTTGCCTCAAATTATTTTACAGTGGAGAACTGAGACAGTGAAAGATGTGTTGCTAGGGAAATAATAATTTAAAAAAATCAGATGGAAAGAAAATCATTATCCTTCCATACTTGTGGCAGCTTAAATATAACTGTAACATTATGGTAAATGTATATTAAATATGCATCCATACATACAGCATTCCAGAAAATATTTAATTCTATCTCTCATTTTACTGTGTTTTATCATGCAGCTAATTCCAATTCTGATTTCTGTCTTCTGAAAGTGCGCTCACATACAATCAGCATTCAAGTAGGCAGAAAAATCTGTGGACATTAGAAGAGGCCTGACAGTGCTGTGAAAAGGGTGAGGCATACATCCCTTACACCCAGCTCAGCAGCACCCTTCTGGGTATGTCTTATAGCGTAAATATGTGTTTCTGTGCAAGCACACAACTGCACAAGAATTCTGTCAACACAGCCTTTTTGTCAGTTTATGTAGCTTTTCAAGCTTCTTTGTTCTTTAGAAATATCATGATGTCTGACAAGAAAACAGTAAAAGAGTTGAAAGAAGCTTCCAAGAAACCATTTCTGCTTTTGAGAAAGAGACAACACAGAAAGCACAAAGCAGGAAGCAGAGGGAATGTACTGAGGGGTAGGAGAAGCTTGGCAGATACAGTCTGACAAGTTCCCTACAAAAAAGCTACTTATTTGACACAGCCTGAACAAGTACTTTCTATCATTAACAAAGAATACAGTGTTACACACAGGTTCAGTACACAATGCAGGGCTGCTCCGCAACTCAAAATGCAAATGGCTTGATTTAATGGCCATGGATGTGTGAAGGGTGGCAGTGAAGCACACAGTCACTGCATGCATACTTTCACAGGTTAACACCACAGAAATGTGCATAGCTGCCACTGTGTATTTATAGCACACATTATCATACCATTTACTTTGTAATGTACAGATATTTCCTCTATAGATTTGCAAAGTGCTTTAATTTATCAGGTAATCAAACAACATGCAAGCTAGTTGAAGCCTTCTTTAAAATGAGTAGGGCTAATACTGAAATAGCATCATTATCTTTCCAAGGCCCTTTGGGTCTTTTCTTCTATTTATATATATATATATATATATATATATATATATACAGATAGATAGATGCATATATATAGATATAGATATAGATATATATTTATACTGGGGCACCTTCAAGAGCCAAACATGGAGACACAAAATGAAAGTTATTCCCTCCAGTACTACTATAACAGCTATTGAAGGAGTATTTTATAGACACACATGGGTATGCTGGATGCCACCTTGTTACACCAGTGGAAGAGGCGGGGCACAACAAACTGTCCTCAGGACTGGGTCAGGAATCTAAGAAGAAATGAGCAAATTGCTAAGGCCCTTCGAGGCATGTCAAAAAGCTTTCAAACACTAGGCTTTCCCCCTTTGAATACTAACAACCCCTATCCTTGGGGAAAATAATTATAAGCTTATGCTACTGATAGTATGCCTAAATCTCACACTAAGAAGGAAGCAAATTGTAAAATCTTCTGACTGCTCAGACACAGACAGAAATATAAGCTAGTCATTGAATTTAGATGTGCTACTAGCTGCATAAGCTAAAGAGGCCCTCCTTTATGAATCTTTTCCCTGTGACTGCTATCTCAAACTATCAGAAAAACTTAGTAAATACATACAGCCAATCCATAGATGGCTTTTAGATTTCTGTTTAATCCTTGATAATTCTGCATCTCCCAGGTTTAGTTGCTAAAATTTACAATCAGCATTTAAGAAAAGGTTTATTTCAAGACTTTATCAGGTCCTACTTATTTTCCTAAAAAAGGTGACCTTCCTTTGGTCAAAGAGTAATGCATATGCAAGAAAGATGCTGTGTATTGGAAGTAAGGCTCAGCCAAGCCAGAAAATACATTACATGCTATCAATGAAGATAATCAGTCTTCTGTTGCAGACCAGTTAAGGATTATCTGAAAGCATTGATAATTCACCCAGTTTTGCAGAAAATAAATCTTTTCTGGCATTTCTGCCTACTAACTTTGACACAAAAAGAGCTGTAGTTGTGGAAGCTCAGTGGCAACGTAGCAATACTTCCACTCAATCGTATTTAACTAGAGATCTAAGAAAAAAAATGCATATTGATCTATTTGAATCTAGCTTGGACCCATGCTAACTAGCAGCCACTGAAGATCCATACATCACAAACACACACTGTGGTTATTTGTAAACACAGGGACAATGATACCTTTAGCACAATCCGCTCCATGAAATCCTGGAAAACAGTGACAGACACCTGATACACACTCGCCATTCCCATGACAGTGACGTGGGCAGTCTTGCACTGAGTCTGAAATACAAACATCACAGGCATATTAGCTGATTCCCATTTAGGCTACAGAGTCTTTACTCAATTTTTCCTTAGTTTATTTTGTCTTCAATACTTAGGAGAACAATTGCTAAGAATATTAACACTGCAAAGTTCAGATGGGGCAGAAAGTTATCAAGTATTATGGCAGCACAAGTTAAGTGTAGAGGTTAAGTGCAAAGTCATACATCAAGTTTCTGGGCACTGTAAGAATTCGAAGTGATCTAATAATGCTCAAGTCCTCTGCTCTAACAGGTAGACAAGATTTGCTCTTAAGACCTCTACAGCTATGTTTGAATTCATATTATGTAGCAAACACAATCCTTCATCAGGAAAATCGACAATCTCCCTTTTGCAATTAGACTTTGAACTTGCACAACCACTCTTCCATGTGAAACTGATTATCCCAAGGAGTATATCTTCCCTTCCTTCTACAGACATTTAAAGCCTCATTAATTAAGCTGACAAAAATATCTACTGAATGTGACAAACAGGAGCTCTTTTGCTCCAGAAAATATTCTTTATCCTTAAAAAAATGAATAAAACCCATGCAATTTACCACCCAATAGGATGAGGAGAAGGTCTGTAAAACATCAGACAAGGTTTAACACCAGAGTTAAGTGAGTGACAGAAGTATTGATGACTTCAATAATTTGAGAAGTCAGCACACCAGCTGTACCAAAATACTTCTCCACAATTTCTGTTATTATTTCGATAATACACACACTACACTTCACATCACAGACACCTAAAAACAAAATTCCAGTTTTGAAATTAATTTTTAAAATCACTTTCATTTGAAAGCTGTTGGATTTCAGTGCTGCTTATTTTCAACACTGAATTATTGGAACAAAACTCTAACTGGAATGGTGTTCTACTTCACTCTTACTCCCTGTTGTCGTGGGACCTGCGGTCAAAAACTAAATGGCTCTGTCAGTTCCAGACACCAAGCAAATGGCAGCTGTACAACACAGAAAATGAATTTTGGATTTGGAACTAGCAGAACCACACAAAGTATTTTTCTGTCAAATTAAACTGAAAAGAGGAGAAAGATTCCAGCACAATTTTAATCCTAATTTCACAGTTGCAGGACACTAAGTAAAAACACTGCAAAGTAAATGTTCAGAGAAGACATTAACTTGGCCACTTGAAACGATTCATGTAAACAATGGAAAAAAACCCTGAAATGTAATGCTCAAACATATCAGTTTGTCTCATGAAGAAGCTTCTCAATAGATTATTTTCATTAGTTTGCTTCATGGCAGAGAAAACATTTTCTGTGTATTCAAAATAATGGTAAATTTCGAATTCTCTCGGTGTTAACATAATTTCTGTTATTTTTTGTCCTCTTCTACATCAGAGAAACTTACAGCTGTCTCAGATCCTTCGATGATGAAATGTCTGATACTAGGTGTGTGTAGGAGAACCTCCGAACTGGATAAACCACTATACTTTTCTCTACATTTCAGCCCAATTACTCTTATTGCACTGTCAAGTAGCCTATATGACTATTAGATCTTTGATGCTCTTGAAAGCTGTAGCCTACACCAGGCAATTCTTTTAAGGACAGCTTATCATATGTGAAGGTTTTCTAAGCACAACAGATGCATAAGAGGATATAAGCACAAATGTTCTTGCTGGTTTTGAAGAACCAGACAAAGCCTTCTATGGGCAAATATGCAGATACATATGTATCCACATGCATAGCACTTACTAGCTCTTACAAAACCAGATGTATGCTATGGAAGAATTTTTTCACTTCAACTGAGGTTAACAGAAACACTTAGATTCATACTTAATGGTTGTCCTCCTGTGCCCTTTGGGTCTTAAGCCAACAAACTGAATTTTATATTAATGTAAAAGGAAAAAATATAAGCTTCATACCAGTACTCAGGTAAGACTGCAAAAGACTTCCAAACTTTTTTTACCAAGCTTAAAAACTCCTTGGTACTTTTTGCATTTTCTCTTCCCCTCAACTAACAGGTATTACAATTTTAGACTATCTAGTGCCACTTAACACTTCACCCACCAGGACAGAATAACACAGATACTATCACAGAATTTTTATGCCACTGTGACAAGATATTCAGCAAAGTTCATTAAGCACTTGAAAGTTTAACAGACCTTCTAAGAAACCTGAAGAACTTAGACTTGGTTTGATTTTCAACTAAATGTAACCCTTTTTTTTGAACAAACTGCAGGCTTCAGATCATACGCTGATGTTCTTCTGCTCTTGACTCTACCATGTTGAGGATATGACCCACTATCTGGTAGGTAGTGAGAGTTAAGCTGTAAACCAGCATACAGCTAACTAACATTCTCAGTTAATCCCTGCAAACAATAACCTACTTCACAGGTGTCAGTTTGTTGTGCTGTCTTTCTACTACAATTAAACAGCTCTCCTGTTAGATCCTCTTCCATAATAAGGAGTACTCTTTATTTCAGCTAAAGAAGCTTCTCCAGAGAAGCAAATAGGAAGTATAAAATAGATAAAGGAGAGGAATATTAACTGGGGAATGTTTCAACCCAGAGTGAACTTAGATGTGAGCCTTGTTTTCCAGAACTAAACTCAAGATCTAAGGGAATGCTAAAATCTTAAAAGAGAAGTAAGCAAATTCAGATCAGCATCCCACTGCAGACCTTTTGACACAGTGTTGAGAAGAAAAAAAAACAACCCCATAACATAAGGATAAACAGGACTAATACTAAAGACCACAACAAAGTCTTATGGCTTTAAGTAAGGCAAAGCATAAACAGATAGGAACAACGTTCAGGTTGTGTAGATACCTACCCAAAATAACTGTACTGAAGGAGAGCACTTCTTTGTCCTTGCCATCATTGTAAAATGCCAGGTGCCACAAACCCACATCCAAGTATTGCACAAACACAGCCTCATTCTGTACAAGGGTCTGAATACTTCGACGTTCCCGTGGGGACTCCACCACACTCCATTTCTCTTTCCCATCCAAGCGTTCCATGAAATCATACTGCAGCGGGAAAAAACAGGGGGGTGGGGGAAAGAAGAAGAACACAAACAAACAAACCCCCAAACAAACAGACCTGTCAGCTCAAAATCTCACACCATATTTTCTCTTCTACCTGTTCAGAAAGTGGTATTTCTGGAAGATATGTCAACATGAAACTAATATTTACTAGTCAACATTGGCACACACAGAGATTCTGAGACGCTTGTCTTTCTTAAACAGTGCCATAGAGTCATGCATCTTTGCTCTGCATATGTGACCAAAATATGTACAAATGTTATTTCTTGACAGGTTGGGTTTTGAAAAAGAAATGGAAATCAGTGATTTGATCCATCATATTTTAGGTTCCTACACAGCTTTCAAAGCTGAAAACATTCGCCCTATGAGATACACACATTTTTCTAAGCAATTGCTTACAATAAATTCTTGCTGCAAGAGGAACAGAAGTCTTGGATGTAGCTCCAGACATATAATTGAATGGAAGCCCCCAGAATGTCAAAACAAACAGGAACAGCCCAAACAAGAGATGTGTTTGTCTAATGTTAGTACCCAATTAAAAGATACTGTACAAGCTTACATTACAGAGTAAGAGTTGCTTACCTGAGTTTGTATGTGGAAAAGTAGGATACAAAAACCGGAGGGAGCATGGAAAGGAATAACACAAATCAAGTGGCTGAAAGAATTGAACTTATATTAAGGAAAATTGAGAATTTCTAGTTGGATGGTTTCCAAGTAAGGTAGAACATTACATTAATCTTTGGAAAAGGGATCAAACAGAGTAAGTGATTATTTGGAGCATAAGAGGAATGGCACCATTAATGGCAAGAAACTAAAAAAAGAAAGAAAGAAATTTAAGATGAATGTCAGATAAGATTCCCATCTATTAAGCTCAGTAAATAGCCTCCCAGTGGAGATGCCACAACACCACGCAATTAAACAGGACTGGAAGAAATATTGGTTAATCTACAACAGGGAATAACTGCATAACAAAGCAGCTGGACTAGCTGTCCTAATAGGTTTTTTGTCTGTTTTTAATGTCTGTGATCCTGAAGCCCTCAAGCTGATGCTAATGCTCTACTTACTAGCTCTCATAGTCCCTATCTAAGGGAAGCCCTTAAGGAAACAACAAAAACGATATATCTAATCTTTTGATAGTTGTATAACAAGTCCCCCATGAAAACACATCTTGTTTTAGACACATTTATCTATGTAGGAGTAGATAGAGAGAGATAGACATGTCTAAAGAAAGATGTATGTGTTCAATAAAATACAGTAATAGCATGTGCTTGCTTGCTTGCCAGTAGTTTCATTCCATTTCCCTCTAGCACATACAGTCTGTACTTGCAACAGCTATGGGAAAACATACACCTTCTCTTGCTTTCAGTTGAAACAGAAAACTGTAATCTTGCACCCTAAACAGACTAAACATCCACAGAGAGCCATTCTGTGCACTGCATTCTACTCATTAACAGTGAGTTCTAGTAAATAATACAAAATATGCAATAAAAAAGTGAAGATTCTCCTAGTAGAAGTGACAGACAAATGAACTGATTTAACACTAAGTGCCATGCTACACATCTCTCTAAAACTGAGGTATGAAAGCTGACCTTTCTATTTGAAAATCTGTAGCAGTTATATACGAGCAGTGTAGAGTCCTTGATACACTCAGCCTTACAACAAAGGGAAAAGCATGGAAGTACCATTACCTTCCAGTTAAACATGTGGAACTGACACCAATATGCAACCACAAAGGAAATCCATGGCAGCGTATGAATTTGAGCCCAGGTCTGCTAATGTTGAAAGCTATTGTCACAGTAAGAGCATTATCTACTCTTTCCTATGCCTTTAATTGTGGGAGAGAGTAGGAGAGGTGGAATAAAAACTGTCACTGAACTGTTAATATCAGATTGCCATCCACTTGAGTCTTTTCTTTTTTCCCCAAAGGATTATTTCAGGAAAAGGTAAATCAGGTAAGTTAGTACATTTAAGCCAATGCAGACCAGAGTTGTAGAGAATTCTGGCATGTCAGTAAATTTCAGAGTATCAGAGGTGCCAAACACACACAGAGTTATCTCTTAAATCAATGACATCTGGAAATATTGCTAAAACCTATCGTCTAACAGTCAGAGGTTAAGGACAGACTCATCACCTCCTTGGGAAATGTTATTACTTGGGCAACATCTTGGGAAAAAGAAATCTTGCTCTTCAGAACAATTGTTCACAAAGGGTCAACTAAGGAAGTAGCAATAAAAGCTGACATTTCTCACTGGCAACATGCTGTTCGTCTCTGCTTGTGCTGGCAGGTTCCTCTGCCTCCCCTCTGTTTGATGCTGATTTTACCTCATATAGTAGAGAAAGCTCAGCAGTTGGCAAGATCGAAGGGGAAGAGTATTCAGGCTGAAACAGTTTGAAACAGTTTCAGCTGCAGAATCTCTTTTCACAATGATGGAGCGTGACCTAGTGAGAGCAGGTCCCTTGGCATGACCTCCCATAAGGCTACAATTTTAACTTTGGTAAAGTTATGACTGGTATTGCCCCCTTTCAATCCAACTAAGAAGAACTATTTCAAGCTCAAGCAAAAGCAAAATGACTAAATCCGAATAATGGTAAAGTACTGGTGCAAACTGATACAGGACATAGCAAAACATTTTTATCCCTCTTTGGATTCCTCAGTGCTGAGTTAAAAGAAGGAAGAGAATGTATCTGCTGGTGGTTTCCTGGGCGCACAAATCTTAATGTGTCAGCAAGTAAAAGGTACCCCAAAATCTGAATGCCCTGACTAGAGGGTCACCAAGATGGTGCTGTGAATTCATAACTGGATAAGATTTCTTCATGGTTTTCCAGATCATTATTTTGCTTCTTGAGGCCCTGTTGATTTTCTGATTTACCAGGTGCATGATTATAATGTTGTGCTGAAGATATCACTCTTGCTTTAAAGATACTTGTTGAAAATTATGCATAGAAGACCCGTCTAGCAAAAGAATGAAAGCACTTTCATGATCATTAGGAAGCAACTGTAGAGTTTTTAATCTAACACAACTGCAAAGGAAGAGACTACTAAGTCACATGAATTGGGGAATGGATCTGTCAAACCCAACTGAACTACTGAAGTAATTTGGAACTTTCACTGACTTTTTTCCTTTTTTTGTTTTAATGATCCTTTATATTTCGGGGCTTCATGCCAAAAGTCACACGAAAATGGCAAAAGCTGCTCAGAAGCAAAATGCCCCAGAAATTCCAAATGACTACAACTTCAGAGATCAGTTTTGCAATGGGGAGTACTTACTATGACTAAAACTCCATAGAAGCTGTGACTTGCCAGCCGGTATTTCTAATGAAATTTCAACTCACATTCTAACTGCATACTTTTATTTACAAACCTAAATCTCACACTAAGTTCTTTCTGGGCAATTTGCTTTTATATTTTTTCCATTCAGTGCTTTCTATCCTCCTAAGCATTTTATTCACAGGCTAATAAGGGCATTATTTTTCCAGTAACCATGAGGAGTCAGCAAAACAGCTCTGGAACTTTACATATACCATAGTGACTACACTACCCAATGCCATCCATATAGGACCCAACCCCATCCCTTTGAACACTGCCAGGGACAGGGCAGTCACAGCTCTGGGCAATCTGCGTCAGTGCCTCACCACCCTCACAGGAAAGAGCTCTGAATTTCCCCTGGTTTCAGTTAGGACCCATTACCCCTTGTCCTATCACTACAGCCCCTGATGAAGGTCACTCTCCAGCATCCTTATAGCCCCCTTCAGATATCTTTGGTTTTTTCTTAGACTTGAAACTATTTGCATGCCTCCACAAAATCCCCAACAGTGTTTCAAATTAGGAACTGAAAACAAAGATTTTTTTAGTGCTCTTAATGGATGCATATTCAAATGGGGGGGAGGAAGAAAAACATGTTTGGAGTTGTGGCTAGCATTTGTCTTTATGCCAAAGCCCTGTAAGACCTAAGCAGCCAAGAAAACATATGTCAGGGAAACTTGTTTGCAAAGTGCTTAAAAATTAGTTCTTCATAAAATCCAGTTGGTAATTATTCATTAAAATACACCCATGAAACATCTGATACCCACAGTGGCAGCCAACCAATTTGTTTCGACATTTGAATATGACACCACACAACCAGTCCAGTGCTGCACAGCATTCAGTAATAACAGCTCAGCTGCCATAAGGTAACTTTAATGTGGCCAGAGCACCTAAGTGTGTTTGAGCACTTGCTAAAAAACAAGGTAACACTGAGGTTCTCTGGCTATTTAAGTTGTTTCAAATAAAGCTATTTCCTGCAATGGAAAATTTGTAAGTATACAACACTGCTGGAAATGAAAACCTTACCACTTCTTGCACTGCCTTCTCCAGATATTATAATGATATTTCTATCTAAGCTTACATTAGTCTATGTGTCATTTTAAATGTTCTACCAATGTGTAGCATCATCATAATTGCTGTAATCTCTGCAAAGCCACTTCATGCATTATTTGACATCTACAGTTCATTTTCTGTACAGTATCAAGTTTATTAATATGACTACCTTCTCCTACTCTCCTATTGATCATTCAAGCCTGTAATGTGCATTTTGTTATTTCTATGTATTAGTAAACAAGTTGGAAGAATTTTGCTTGAAAGCAGTGCATTCCTGTTTGTAGTCTGCTTGCCACTCAAAACTGCATTTTCACTTTCCCCCCCAGAGCTCCATTCCCTACTCACATGGCACTCAAGACTGCTTCTAGACAAGTTTACAGCTACATCAGTTTGACTGACTAAACCAGGCATTTGGAATATTTGTTAAACTGTAATACTGAGAAGGTTAAATCTCAGCAGGGCTCTCAGACAGGAACTGCATCTTGTTGTCTCAGGTTAATCATGTACCTAATTTGCTGATTATTGACTTGCTCCCACAAAGGATTTTACTTGGCTTGACATATCAACACTGATCAGTGATGAACTGTCAAGTGTAGTCGTTCACTGCTTTACTGCTCATGTTCCTAACCTGCAGAAACAAGGATTTTAAATTTCAATTTTAAAATATCGTCTGGTGTCAACTTCAGACTATTTTCATTTATAGAAACCCATTCTCCTCCTTTCTGCCAGACAAGGCTTCTTTGCACTAACTCAGGTCTATAGCAGCCTGCCTTTCTTTCTCCAAAATTATTTCTCCTGGTAGCAGCTTGGCTGAATTTTGATTGCTGAGCAAAAATGCTAAGCAATCTTCTGCTGTACCACCCTGTTGACAAGCAGTAAGACCCAGCATGAACATGGCAAAGTAATTCTGTAGATTATACTGGTGGATTTCATGAAGTCCTTTTATGGAAGAGGGTTGGAATTACTTCCTCTAAAGCCTAGAAAACAGGTTCTCTAAGGAGTTATCCAGCTCACTAGGAAACACAGTTGATATTTCTCATTACTTAATAGAACAGAAAGGTCACAAAATTTATATCCAATCCACATAAGGTGGAGAGAAAGAAAGGAAACTTCACCTGATCACAGTGTTGTGAGCTGAGAACATCATAATGAAAACTAGAACACACATATTTGATCACAGTGCGATAGAAATTAAAGTTCATCTTGAATTAAAAAATAAATTATACTACCAGTTAAACCCAACTGGATTTCTTGTGAAAGACACAGGCAACCCTTTATCATGTCTTAGACAATTATAATTAACTTGTATTTATAGCTAAACCTGATGACAGCTTAGGAGCTTTGGTTACCCTAAGTCATTTTCACATCATGATTTATATGATGATTATTTGCCTTCCTCAGCTAAATTGCTGGTTTTTCCAAAGGTGGATTGATAGGGGAAGTGAGAACCAAAATTCAGAATTAAATGAGACATGGCCAATATATTATGCCATTCCTTCACTGAAACAGTTAAAGACATAATTCTGCTCCCAAAACAACATATTTGAAGCATTACAGCCAAAATTAAAACATTTTTAGGGTTCCTACCCTGGAATACATTCTCAGAGGATAACTTCTGTGTTGCATGGATATCTGGAAATGGCTGAAAATTAGTCAATAGCCCACTACAATTTCAACAATGTATCTAGTCTTTGTACGGAACCTCAGGCTGCTATACGATAACCTCTAGCTATACAGAAAACTATCCACTTATCCTCCCTTCCTAGGCTTCTGGACTGCTGATCCTTATTTCTACAGAGGCAGATATATCAATTCAATAACTCACATTTTTAAACAGCATATTACAGGGGTCTGATGGAATTTGGATAGTCAAAGCTCCTTGTTCACAAATTCTTAGAAGGAGAGGTCATGAAACCATGTAAACCCCTCCTTTCCTCCCAACTCTCTTTAAAGATTTTGGTTTACAATTCAGATTATAGGCAAGAATAAATACCAAGGAACAAGCAGCAATGCAGAATAGTTCCTTAAATTTACCTCACATTGGAAAGCAGATCCAAACATCAGTTAATGTGTGTTTTCCCCAGAAAATTAATTGGTTCACTGTTTGTACCACAAGTTTGTGCATACTCATGGACACAGTTCACTTAGGGCAATATGAACATCCTTCCTCTATATGCAATATGTAGCAACGCAATTATGTTAAAGCCTCTGGGCTTTTAGCTTCAACGATGCGTTTTAACCATCTAGGTAGCTGCAGTTTGCTACAGTATCAGCTCTTTGTAAATCAGGGCAAGGCATCTAGAAATGTTAAATGAGGCTTTCCCTAAAGGAATTGTGCAGTTCTACATTTGCTTTTTGGAAATCCCATACTCAATAGAACATTTTAAGTTTAGGTGATAATTTCAGAATAAAGAACTGATTTTAACCAGCAAGGATATGCACGAAGGAAGGGATCCTTTTCAAAAGCTGGTTGCTATTTCTGCTTCCCTTGCACTCTAAAGAATGGAGGCTTTTTCTTTTTAGTATGTGCAACTACAAATATATTATTTCTCATTACAGTTCTAATCTAAGTAAATGGGAAGCCTTACATTCACATTAATGCGTTTTCAATATAATAACAAAATTTCACTATGTAAGAGAAAATATTGGTGTATATCCTCTCAGCAATTAAAATACCCACTGCACAACCAAAAAGGAAAAGATAGTTCAGTTTGGTCTCACTAACTTTCCAGCTATCTTTACCTATGGCTTTTAGGTATGCACTACAGTGTCACCATAAAGATGCAGTGTTACTGAGTTTTCATTTTGAGGCTGGTTAGAAATCAAGTTTTCCAACGGCAAGACTTGCCCCATGTCTGAGTCAGATGTTAGACCTAAATACCAGGGGAGAAAAGGGGAAAGCAGAAAAACTAGAGCTCTCAAACACACAAACACATGGCCACTGCATTATGTTGTCCAATATGGCTGGGTAGTGTAATGCCAGTCTCTTGCATACCCCAGCAATGACATTTCAACAGCCTGTGGGCATTAAAACTTCTAGGAAGACAGAAACAGATGTTAACCCATCTAGCTGTGCATGCACTCCAACTATATGTAGTGCTTTGATACTGTGAGTCTGACCAACACTGCTTATCATTTTTGACTTGTGTATAACTGGATAGATTTATCCCAATTGATGCCAAGACTTTGTCACAGATTTGGCACTTGAGTGCCAAACTGCAAGTTATCTTAAAAACCTGGATGGCTGGAACATTATTTACTTGCTTTATCAACATACTGTTGAGGTACGTAATAACCTAGAAATATACCAGGGTGTTCAGTCAAATATCACAAATTAAGTAATTCCCAGGAATCCTTAAGCTTGAGCTCCATAAGCTCCAACACAAACCTAACACAGATGCTCTAAACTTTTGCATTTTGACATTTAAAGCCAACAAACACATTGACAAAGTACCTGAGCATGTGATGGTGGGAGTCCTCTTCTTATATAAACACCAAAAAGAGCATCCTTCCCTAAGGATATGTTGAACTTCAGGAACTGTGGCTGGGTGATATGGATCTGAGACCGCCAGAAAACCCCAGGGGGCACTTCCTGGGTGACCCTGCGGCCAACTTCTGTTTCTCCGCTATCTATGCTGCTATTCCTAGAGACCCAAGGGCCTATAAAATAAAAGCAAATAAAAATCAAATGAGATAACTGCTTTTAATACAGGTATTTTTATTTGAGATGAACATCTGTAGCAATGCTACCCTTTAAATCAAACTGTAACTTTCCTTTCTTACTCCAAAGCAATCTGCCCACTGCCTCGATCAGTATGTAAGAATTTGGCCCCTTTATTTGAAGACTTTTTTCTGTGGAGCATCTGCAATCTTCTGCTCCCTCCAAGTCTTTAATTCTATGATTGTTCTTTACTGATCAAACACAGTAGAATCAGAGAAACAATGAAGCACATGCGAGTCTCCCTGAGCTCTTCTCAGTTGCATCATGTACACAACCAGGGTATAAAATATTATCAGAAAGGTGAACTTTAGGGGTAACTTCACTCTAAATGAACTGATTGCATGTTTTTATTGCTACTGTTTCATATCGTAAAGCAACCCAATAAACTGCAGGCAACAGACAAGAGAGTTGACAGAAGAAATGCACAGAAAAAAGATTTAGAGGACAGTTTCTATACCCCAATGTGCATCCCTCCTTCTTTAAAGAAAGTTAGTACAACCCAATGCATTGCCTTGTAAGTTCTCTCTGCCTGAAGCAGGGACTATCTACAATTCTTTCTCCCTTATGCTGTAGCTAGTTAAAATCCATCATTTGATGGTTCTTCAACATGCATTATTGAAGACAAGACACAAGACCTTTCTGGTCGAGTGCTCTGGCTTCCAGCCCATGAAATAGTCACGGTGCAAACCTCTTCTGTTCTCAGCTGAACAGGATGGTTCTGAGGCTACACGTATTTTAAACATGAAGTACATGAAGAGTTAGCAGTGCTTTCAAGCTGCAGGATGTATCTACATTTGATTTGTGTTCCATATTCCCAAACAACATGGAAAGAAATCAGCTTTAGAACTATTACAACAGAAACTATAAAGATCAAAAACCCAGAGGAAATATGTTAACAATCACAGAAATGTAGCAGTGCCATCAATATCATTATTACTACACACAAGATAGTAGTGACACCTCTAATACAACCTGACATTATTAGTGCAACCTTAATGTTTACTCCATGTTTTTTTCATGGTGAAATGCTGTTTTCAATAAATGGCAAGTTACTTTTGAAATATATTCCAGCACTGCATGAATGCAACAGGATGGCACAGAATGACATATAATTCCAGCAGGTAAGTACATAACAGCTTTTCTGTCTTCACTATCTTTAATTGAGAGAGCTGCAAAAACACAGTTTCAATTATAGATTCCAAATTATCTCTGTTAGCAGCACTTACACTTGTACATAATGAAACAGATATTATGTTGGCAGTGTTTTGAAATGGTAAAAGAATGTTCTGAATACCAGCTGCCATACAGGTTTTGGCAACTTTTTTGTTTTTTCATTTTCTGTGTTAATGGGTCTATGATAACATCCCAGCACTAACACAAACCAAAGACAAAAAGAAAGCAGATGCTGCTGCAAGGACAGGCTGCAAAGAAAGGAAAACCAGCTGAAAATGCCAAGCAATGTGCCTTCAGAGCCATCCAAGATCACAGGTATCAACCAGACTCAAACATGTAACGCTGCATAAAAACTGTATTTCATTTGCAATGGATTACTGCAACAGCAGCTATCTCAAAGTTCCTACCACAATGAAGTGAGGCACCATCTTACCAGAATTTAAACTAGTCCTTACCCACCTGTATAGGAAAACCAGATACAGAGCACACAACATCACCTGTTGAATGCCATCCTGGGATCACCGGTAGAGCTGAGAAGTCAGCATAAGACTGAGGACTCCTCTCCTTTGTGCGCAGTGTTACTCTTCCTTCATTTCACAATTCCAAGTTATGGTAACAAATGATGGTTTTTTTCCAACATTTTTTAAAAAGTGTACTGTTAATGATTTCTTTGGAAGCAGATTGTGCATACTTAAACAGCAGTATCCAACCTGAGAAGAGACTCCTTGACACATTCTGAAGAGCCCTGCTCTTCAGGATCACTATATCCATTGTCAAAGTGAAAGTCAAAGAAAAAGCTATTTCCAGGAAGTATTACAGTAGGCATTATTACTGTCATAAAAGTAATACAGGTGGGAAGATTAACAGACAGTGTCTCAGGAAAATCTTGAAGCTATTAGCTTAAAAATTGGTAAAACCTGCAGGACTGAATTGAATTTGTACACTTTTGGAAGCACCTCCCCATAGATGCTCTTTTTTTTGCTCTGCAACACAAATGACCTGGTTTTCCAGCTGTCAAACTGGGACATTTCAGTGTCCCAGGAAAATCTACCTAGGAAGAGAACTGTGACAGCTGTGGCCATTCAACACAGCATTTTAAGGATTTTAAGAGGAAGTAAGATGAGCAGCTATCACAAGTGATCAAGATCTACTTAACTTACAACAAAGAATGGAACAGATGGAAACCCCCTGTGTTCCAGTCTGCATTCCTGTGGTATGGCATGCATCTATAGCCAGCATGTGCCACGTCTGAGAAACAGCTGCTGCCTCACCTCTGACATACTGAAAGGGATCCTTCTTTTTCCTTCTAAGAATTTAATACATGACATCCTGGTTTTATGGCTCTACATTGCAAAGCTGAAATAACACAATTGAGAAATGCTTTAAGTTCCATGTAAGTACTATATTTGCAAGTTTAACAAAAAAACTGATCAAGTTTTAAGTCCAGCAAACTATCAGAGCTCTGAAGATATTGCACTACTGAATTATACTCGCAAAAATTCTTGCGGTGTTACTCTTATTGGTATGTGCCAAAAAACTAGTGACAGCATCGTGGCTCTGCTCCTTGCTTTGACACAGCACCTGTGTTGGTCATGATCTCGATGTTCTCAGATGACTACTTGTAAAACCAGAAATATTAACAATGATCTGAAGATGAATAATGGAGAGCAGTCACATAAAAATACTACAGGAGGCACCCAGCACTGGCCTCTTCATGTTCCTTCCATCCCAAGTTAGAAACCCAGAAATGAAATGCAAAGTACATACGACAACTAAATCCCTTTTCTTAATTAACAGGCTTAAGTTTATTTGTTTAAACTTGAAGAGCAGAACATGAGCCTCACTTTATATTTGCAGTGCCTTTTTCTGCACTAACAGCTTCACTTTCAGAGTCTCTAGGGGCAGAGTTTGTAAGTAAACTTTTTTTACAGCTCCGTTCAGTCTTCACCTCCTCATGCAGAGGATGCATCTCCCCACCTAACTCACTCCCCGCCAGCTGTTTTTAGAGGCTTTTCCATTTTGATGGACCACTGCAGATCACACTCAAACAACATCAACTGCATGAAAGTGAAGGTACAGATGTGACAAACTGACAAATCAAGAAGAAAGACTAACCCAAACAACTCATGCTACTGTGAACAAATCAATCCCAACATCATTATCTCAGCTGTGGGTGACTGTTTTAGGGGTTCGTCTGTTTACCTCATAACCCCATGGATATTTGATTTTTTTTTTCTGTCATTTCTTCTCTGTAAACATCTACAAAAGAGAGTTTTAAAAGCATACTTCTTCATTTTACCCAGGGGAGCCATTTCAATCATTCAGTCAAACATATATTTATCACCTAAATAACACTTATTCATTTAAACTGCTGTGTTATTTACCCAGTTGAATTACTGTTTTGGCATATACATTTTGAAAAGACAGTTTTAGCACTTGAGTATATTTGCCTCGGAAGCCCTCAAACAGGCAACACATGACAACAGGGATGCAAACTCCCTCTGCTCAGCTGTCAGCAGATCTCATCTTGGAGCTGGAGGTCAGTTTCAAGGTGGCAGCTGATAGGACATGCCCGGTCAACCTTTAATTTAACTGATGTCAAGCAGTGTCAGCTATGGGGGCAGAACTGTATATACACTCAGATATGCTCGAGTCTTTATTACAGGCTCCTCTCTCATACTGGAGTTAAAATTAAAACACAAAAATGAAATGTGGCTACCAGCCGTGTCAAGCTCCAGACATCATATTGAAATAGCAATTAACTCCAGAGCTTTGCTGCGTGCCTTTAGAAAAGTGATGACTGTAAACAGTGCCTTGATAGCACTCTTCAAAAATGTCTAGCAGGATAACTATTCCATGAGATCCACAATGGACTACCAAGATTATCTAGACAATTTCAGATTACATACAAGAATAAATATCACCAGTGTTGGTTAAAGAGAAATGTTTTTCACTTCTCCTCCTGTACATCTGCATTTCTTACAAATCACTGCTGTAGGCATAGCTTTCCTTATCTTTTTATCTAACTTATGTTGTCCTTTGTTATATAGTTAGGGATTTTCACAGATAACTCTGAATTCCAAAGAAATTTATGGCACAGTTTTAAAGGAAACCACTCAATATATAAAAATACACTCTACTGACCTTTTGCCAAGAAAGCATGCATGGAAATTACTACGGCTTTCAATGATAGCTTGATTTTTTTCCTGAGACAAATTTGCTACTTATGTGACCAGACATTTCTTATTCTTTCAGAAAGGCAAACAAAAAAAAAGTAGAAAATTTCTCTTCTGTATAAATTTCTTCAGTAGAAAAATCGGTGCTATGCACTATTACCACACTGATCACTCCTGTATGAACCTATGCTTCAGAATATCTATCGCAAATACCTAAGTGCCCTAGGACCCAAGTGAAAACAGATTCTTCTTGAAATGTGCACAATAGATTGACTGTTGATGCAAAGCAAATTCCCACAGCTACAATAAAGCAAAAAGCCAGGAAATGAGAGTTTGTCTGGAGAAGCTGCTATGACACATCTTGAACTTCAGTTATGCTGAAGATACTGAGGTACTAATGAGCTCTATTTGTGAAGTGAGGAGGAAGGAAGCTTCTGAATTTGTATGAGCTTCCAGGAGTCCAGTAAAACAGCTTTTGAAACAAAATCAAAACCTCAGGTTTTCTGGTCAGTGACCCTTATTTTTATTGTGGCAAAAGGAAAGAAATTCTTTAAAGACAGCGTCTGCTTAAGACCACTGCTGGGGCTCAGCTGCACTCAAACAATCTGGCCCAGTAGGTGGAATTAAGAAATATGCTTTAATACCCTGAGACATCTACAAATTTAGGTACATCCTCACATTCCGGTGGGCATGGTTTCACAAGGTTCATTGTTTTCCAAATAAAGCAAATAATAGCTGAAATAAAATTAAAACCTGTTAATTCACTGCATTTCAAAAGAACTAATACATACTAGCACGAATTTCTACATGAACATAACAATCACCTCCGATGGTATATAATACACTCCATCACTTAACTAAACATAGCAACTCATGCTATCACCATCAACACAACCACAAAAACAAGATTCCTCTTCTGTTCTGACGAACTTAGTCAAATACATGCTTTTGCCAAGACATCCCTAGCGCCTGGTCTATTTTCAGAAGACCACATCTGCAAGCCTTCATAGCGTCCATATAAATACTTCTGCTTGCTAATGTGTTAATTAAGATCTACATTACATTAGCCACATAACTACTTAATTAGATTAATCCACCTTGAAAATGATGGCATCTCTTGATTAAATTCAATGAAGGTAACAGAAGTGACATTTAAAATACAGACTGTTATTACATTTTGAACATCTGTCTCAAAGTGTCTGAAAGGAAACAGTAGAAACCAAAAGACTCATGTTGCTCACATTGTTGATGAGGTATGAGGTTTTCATCATTTTTATCCTTTGTAAAGTGACAGAGTTCTCTCCAGTTGTTCCCAAATCCTTACACTTGTCTGATAACCAGGATTAGGTTTCAGCAAGAACACAGCTGGGGATGTCACCAGTGTCTCAGGCAGTCAAGTCAGGGCCTATTCCATTTGTACCTGAACCTCAACTCATCAATACATAAGGGTGGCAAACCTTCCCATTTAATCATTTTGTTATTTCTTTAGCATTGCCTGTCTGCTGCATTGCTAATGAAATATCCTAACTATTAGCAAATCATCATGCAAACCAAAAGGTGAGTCTGAGCTGCAAGTGCCTGGCAGACGTTATAGTAGAATCATTTGGAGGGAGCTGAAGACAAACTCGCCAGCTTCACAATGACAACCCAGTTTAGCTTTCCGTATCTATTCAAGGCAAATTTTCCCTCTCTCATCTCAAGCAAGGAAGATAACTAAGTAAGATAAATTTAACAGAAAATTTAACTTTCTTAATTTCCTTATTGCTATTGTATTTACAATGCTGAATTTGATAACTGGAAACAAGCTTATTTTGCTAACTGGAAGCAAGTATTTTTCATGACACTTCAATACTTTACCTTTTAATTAACTCTGTCTTTTTGCAATGCACATGCTGTGGTACACGAAGGGAAAGGTCTCCAAAGCAGAGCACGAACCAGGCTCAAGCTGGTTGGTCCAAAGAGACACAGACCCTGGCTTAAGTGAGTATCAGAACACAAATTCAAATCTATCTTTTCCAACTAGTCAGCACATTCATGGTAACTGAAGTGATCTTTCAGGCCCACAATCATTTTTGGTATCTTTTAAAATATGGATTTCTAGGATCAGAGACCACAACCTCTTCCTGCTCTATAGAACCTTCATAAAGCAAATAATCAAGATAAAAAATACTAAGTAAATTTTGAATTATTAGGAAAACAGTTAAATTTGTGAGCACACCAAGGATAATATGTCATAAAGAAAAAAAACCTCTACACCAAAGCATTCTTTACTTGCAAATGCAGCTGGCATTAGTTTGAATATTTCTATCTAAATGGCAGTTTATCTTGGGTGTCCTCTGAAATGATTAAAGCTGACTTTCGTAGAATATGCTGTCAATTAGAAAGGAAACAGCAAATAGACAGTCACACCTTTTATGGAAATGTGGTCTACCTACTACATAACTGTAAATGTAGAATACATTCTTGGCATAGATTAAAAGAATCTAGGTATAGAAAATTCCCATAAGGTCATCTAATTCACTTCCTTGTGAAGAAGCAGCTATTCCCAAACCTGACTTGTTTTATCTTCTTCCCACATTTTCTCCTAATTTAGATTTATTACCCCAAAATTCTAACATTATGTCTGAAGCAGACAAACAGGCTTCACTCTCAAAGTTTTTTAAATGTCATTACTATCCATCTATTTCATCCCTGTAGCAATTCCATAATTACATGGCAGTGCCAGCTTTTTGGTCTCATGTACTAGGAAGGGAAACTGCCTCATCATTTGTATTAAGAAAGGAATATTTCTTTACTTCTGTCTCTTCATGTAAATCCCTAGTTCAGCACAAATTTCAGAGCATGGGGGACTTCACTTGTAGTTTTACAGCGGCACTGAGGACGTTTTTACCCACTGTACTTGCCTGCTCCTCTCAGACATCCTCAGTATTAGCGAGATGGAGTGTGTAATTACAAAAGCCCTGTGACTGTGTTATCTCAACAGTGAATTTTGTTTTCATTCAGATAGGAAAATACTGTAATAAAGTAATTTACATTCCTCTTAAATTGCAGTTTTCTTATTTCATACCAGAATTTAGTCTCCTAATAAGGAACAAACAGATCAAATTGAAATATCTGCTTTTCCCCCTTTCAACTTGCTTTGCTTTAAAATGCCTTGCTTGCTTGCTGAGTAGGCACAGCTTGTGTTTAAGTGGCCGTTCTCAGTCTAGGGGTTAAAGGTTTCTTTGGGAGACCCATGTTTTGAAAGGAATGGCTTCATCCTGAGTTGTGTCAATTATAGAAAGGTCACTCTCCACAGCCAGAGCCCCGAGCCCTGAAATGCTTGTTGTGTTAAAAGCTGTCAGAGGCTTTCCTAAAAACTGCTGGGATAGCAATATTAACTTGGACATAATAAAAGGAAAGGTGAGGTAGAAAAACTTTCCACTCTTCCCTGCTATGAGAATTTGTCTTTCAGATATTCCTTGAGTTCATCCAAACCTGTCAGTCATATTATTCCACTGTGGAAGATTCCTTGCCTAAATATTGTTCTCCCTCCTTCCCCCAGAATATCAACATTTTAGCAACCTTCTATAAAATGTCAGAACAAGTTCACTTTCCGAGCACGCTCTGAGGAAAGCTGGCTGCAGCAACTGCAGACGGAACTACCAGTTCTGTTTCCTTGTCTCCTCTACAGGAAGTTACCACTCCCCAGACTGGCCTCTTCAAATGTGCAAAGCTCATTAGAGTGGGCCTGGGATGAGCTGCTAAGTGCTTGCACTGAAGTGTCCCAGGCAGATGAGCACATTCCAATTCAAAACTCCTGCTGCCCTATATTTGCACAGAGATGGCAACAAAAAGCTGCAGGGGAGGGAATTTGGAAATGTGTTAAGCACTGCAGTTGTCTCCTAAGTGACCATAATTGCAGACCTGAGCTCTTCAGGTGCCTGCCTAGCACCATAGGCTCTCTCACCCGTGCAGGATCTGGAAGAAATTCAGCAGTGATATAAACATTCTGCCTTGTACTTGGGGCTCGGCTGTTTATCCAGTTTGACCTACAGTCAGACAGCAAGGAAAGACAAGCCGAGGAGCATCTGTCTGAAAACCTACAGGGTTTTGCCACCACTAGGATGCAGGATTTCATGAAAAGGAGGAAGCCAGAATTAGCCCCCTCATGGCAAATGTGAAGAAGCTGAGGTGCAGCAGCATCATATATTAAAACCACAAGCAAAAATATGAAATGACTGGGCACACCAAAGAGCAAGTCAGTTTCCTTTCCCAGCTCTGCTTTAACTGTTTTTTTTTTTTTTTTTTTTTTTTTTCCAAAAATTCCAATGCAAGCCTCCTGTGTCAGAATTTGTTTCTGACACTTGCTTCAGCAATCTGCAGTTGAACACGAGCCACAGGTCCTGAGAGCCAGACAGTGCTCCACTCTGCACAAAACTCTTCTGTTGACCAGTAGCAAGTGATCTCGTTTCTCTTGTTACCACCACCCTGTCCCACCTTTACAGTGCACTAGGACCTATGAGGTGCTTTGATTAATTGAAAACTTCTGATCTGTCTTCTTACTGTAATTTGTGTAATAACCAGGGAAAGCCTTATTGTGATGCAGGAAAGATACCCCCCAGTCACAAGCATTCAATTTAAATGATTAAAATCTTTTCTCTCTGCATTTAATATATGCTCTCTCCGTTTAAGAAAGTGTTGATGTTTCTAGAGTTCCCCCTCATTCTTCCCATTGCCCTGTCTCTGCCATCCTCCACAGGAACACAGTTTTATTTCAGGAGAAAAAGAAACCATTTGTCCATTTGTTGCTGTCACTGCTTATGCTAAACCAGATTATTCACTATGGGTGAAATTCTTCTGTCCTAGACGTTTTCTGTTAGAATTACATCTGAGAACAAAGGAAAACCAGGAATTTGGTCCTGGCTGGAAGCCAAAGTTTTTGACTTCTCTCAATGCAGTACAATGTGCCCCCTCCTACCAAGTCAAGCTGTTTGTCAGAGGTCAATAAGCTATACCTGGATGTGTAGCCAGTAAAACATACGGGTTTGGACTGATCACTTCATTGAAGCATCTGAGGGAGATAATCTGCATAAGTAGATGAGGATCTAGGAATTGCATGGTTTTCATAGAATCCCAAACTGGTTTCTGTTGGAAGGGAGCTCAAACAGTTCCAACCCCCTGCCACAGGCAGGGACACCTTCCACTAGAGCAGCTCACTCCAAGCCCCTGTGTCCAACCTGGCCTTGAACACTGCCAGGGATGGGGCAGTCACAGCTTCTCTGGGCACCCTGTG
>JANRGW010030884.1:25828-45703 GCA_024733675.1 Psilopsiagon aymara | reverse complement strand
CGCTGACCCCGCTTCCGCAGCGCTCTGGGCGCGGGAGCCGCAGCCTCACCTCTGCCTCCAGGTGGCGCCGCCGCCCCGTCCTCGGCGCCCGCGCGGCCGGGCCGCCGCCCGTTGCTGAGGGTGGGTCCGTCCGCCGGGCGCAGCCGCCAGTTGAGCCCCAGGAGGTGCATGGCTGCGGGGACAAACCGACAGTCAGTGCGAGAGCAGCGCAGAGCAGCGGCGCGGGCTGCCCCGACACCGCCCCGGACCGCGCCGTCCGGCTGCAGCCTCGTGGGAGTGCGAACGAGGCAACACCCCCCGCCCCAAGCAAGCCTTTCTGGCTCGAGCACGTCTGCCTTTTTGCTGCCAATTTCGGTTTTCGGGTCTTTAAAGCTGCCGAGACACAAAGGGACGGTGGCACTGCCCCGCGTATCGAACGGAGCAGAGCGCTTCGCTCGGACCGCAGCATCCCGCACAGCATCCCGCAGAGCCTCCCCGGCTCACACCCTCCAGCGGGATGCGTTCCTGCAAATAAAGCACCACTGCAAATACCCGCTCGAGCTGAAATTATAGGTGATAATTTATACGTTGATTATAAAATTAGCTTTAGCCCTATGTATGCTAATGACATTGTAATGCAATTACTTTGTGTTTATTACAACTTATTTAAATCAACAGATTTAACAGCCTCTGTTTTCATTCTGCAGATCAAGCTTTCCCAACAAGCCCAGGCCTTTGTCAATCCTTTGACCTCACAGGTTGTTTTAACCCCGTGTGCCTGGCCAAGAGGTTTCCCAGCTCACAGAGCTGGCTAGTGCAGCACCGTGCCATGGGCCCCAGGCACACCTAAGAAATGGAGCAGGAGAAAGGCCATGGCACCACTGCCACCCACGTGTGAGCGATAGGCGCTGTGGTAGGGGCTAATTGAGTAAGTTCTGTGCATAATGCATGAGGCTCGACAGGTCTGAATCATTCAGCTAGAGGATTTATGTGCATCTTCACCCTGCATAAACAGAAGCTACCGGAATACATCTCCGTACTTTCATCATATTATCCCTATGGCATCCTCTCAATCTAGAGGGATAGAAAAGCCCACCAAGCTGCTTTTATTCACTTTCTTTTTCCCTATTTACACAGGATGTATGTAAACCCACACACCACAGAGAAGAGCATTCTTGCTTTTATACTAAACTGGTGTTTGAGGGGATTCACTATCAATTTAGGGGCAGTAAATATACGTGATTATGGCACCATTATAATTGTTCAATTCTGCAGTGTGAGATCCATGTAAGATTAGCAGATACTTTACATCTAATTACAAGCAATTGTAGAAGAGTTAGTGTGGTCACAAAGGACCAGCAGTGCCACATAGCCCAAGTGTTCAGAGATTAAAGTTTTGGGATAGGTGAGGAAAAAGAGACTTCTCACAGGAACTACGAAGTACAGTGCTTGAAACAGATAATCTCTGAATACAGGGAATGCATTTAGATGTGACGGCTCCTATATATATTCCTAAAATCAAACAAAGCACCTCCCACCCCCAAAGTCCATCTCTCCCATCTCCTGGGAATCTCTCAGCACACAATCTATGCAGTTTAACCTTCCTATTTTTGGTAAAAGCAGCCAAGAAGCAAGACAGCTTTCAGAACATCACCTTCCCCTAGATCTACCTATAGACTAAACAGATGTCTAAGAAGAACAGCTAAATTCAGGAGACATCCTGTGGGGAGAGGGCAGTCGCCAGACTTTGCATTCATGCTAAATTTGCAAAGTAATTTTTCCATCAGGAAAAAAAGCCTGAAAATACACTAAAGCAGGTGGTATTTTAAAAAATACCAAGGATGGACCTGAAAAGGATGTTTTGCTGAGAAACTAATCCAAATTTGTTTCTATGTTTAAGAATTCCTGGAAAATAGGCAAAAATTTTATGTGGGATCAAAAGTTTTCTTCAGTTACCATCTTTTTGTTTTGCCAAATCAAACATTTTAAAAGGTTTTCAGTCTCACATAGACCCTCCCCACCACGTGAGGGAGCATCTAGCGGGGAAGGACTGGGGATAGCAGGCAGCAGAGCAGCTCCTGGCCTGTCTGTGCTGCCCGCAATTCCCATGCCATGCACACAACCCAGGGCTCCAGTTGGGCTGCACCACTCCCCTAAGCAAAGAGTGCATAAAGACGAAGTGGATTTTAGAGCCCCGAAGTGATAGCAAGTCACAGAGGGGAATTAGACTTCTGTGTTTTATACTCTCAGTGTGTCTATTCCAAGTTGCAATTCTTACATATTTTACTGCAAGCTTAACCATAAATGTAGGTCACTTGCAGAGATGAAAGTCTGCTGCTTCGAGTGTGAAACATTCCTTACAACAAAGAGGTAAGGAACTCAGAACTAATAGTCTGTCCAAGAGAATTATAATTGCTAACTGATAATTACCACTTAAATTCAGACAAGGAATTATAAAGGATCTTATTAACGTGGTATTAAGGAAAACTGCAATCCATCTGTATCCAAGCACTCCATGATTTCATTAATAACTCCACTGCTCTGTTTTTTAATCATAGATGCACATTAGGTAAGAGCAATTAGAGCTCCTTCCTAATGGGTCACGTCTGCTGTAGTCCCTTACAGAGACAAAGATGACAATCTCCTGCATGGCTCACGTATCCATTACGTGATCTACAAACTTCCACTAACACAGCTGAAGACACAAACAGGAGGAATGTTCACCTTCTGCTGAGAATACATTGCAAAAAGTATGTCAGAGGGGCCTGAGGGGAAAGCTCCATGTTTGCACTGCACAGAGCAAGCCTGACTGGCAGCCGAGAGGGAGAACAAGGAGCTACCTATTCTCTCCTGCTTCAGAACACTATGAGATGGTAAATTTATATGATTAACCTTTTGTTCTGTTAATCAAACGAAAATGCCTCCAGCAAAGGAATAAGTAGGAGCCTGTTAATTAGAAATACGGGGAGCTACTCAGAAGTTGAGTGCCTATGTGTGAGAAGAGAAATTCTGGGCTAGTGAATTTGTGCCTGTTTCCTGCCTTTTCTATTGGTGGTATTATTATTATTACTATTACTATTGTTGTTGTTGTTATTATAATTATTATTATACACTACAACTAAATTATCTGTGTTGCTCTGGCTTTGCCTTTTTCCCCAGAGATACGCTTTCATCAGCTATTACAGTACTGGCACGTTTTCTGCAAAGGATATTCACCAGACGTCTGGGTTGGGATACTCAGCTTGATCCAAAGCTGATCATCAAGATGAGCACTGATTTTCCAAAACAACCCATTTACTTGAGCACATTTCCCGTGCTCCTGTGTTACACATTTGGTTAGAGATTAACCTTCAGGGACAAACACACCCCTGAAGACTTAAACACAAATAAGCATCATTTTATCTGTTACATGTAGGGGGCATTCATAAATTATACTTTAGAAAGGGCTCATGTATGTTTTGTAGGTATTACTTGGGTATGTTTGCTTTTTCCTCTTCAATATTTAAGCCTGTTTTCTAAGGTCTGTGATACTGGGCATGTCAGAATTTATCTGGTTCATTTAACACTAACATCTAGTAACTCACAATAGTGAATTGTGTATTTATATTCTTGAAAAATAAGACAACAGAAACAATAAATTTTCAAGTAAAACCTTTGAGGTTAGGTAAAAAGCAATAGTCAACCTCTCCCTCCCTCCCCAGCAACGCACACAGAGAGCAAAAGCAACTGAACCTGCATACCCATGAAGAACAAAATCGGAGAACTAGTTCATCACTCCAGGTGGTAGAGCTGTCAAGGATCAATCTGAGACTTACATAATATAGAGGTTGCTAGAGTGAATCACAAATTATTTTAAGAAATCCCAAAAGGCATACAAATCCACAGAAAAATGACTAAACTTACACGCAAAACGTTCTTGAATGTTCTCTAAGACTCAGTAGTGTCCCCACATTACTTTCTCATTCAGTCTTCTGTTATTCTAGCCATAAACCCAGTGCTCACTCCATTCAGAATTCAATCTAATGGACTCTGGTTTCCAAGCTCAGAAAGCTCTGTCTTCCCTTTGTGCTCTCCTGTCACTCGACCATGTTTTTTTAAAATGAGAGACCTCTAGTGTCTTCATCTGCTAGAGATCTCCCTGCAGTACAACTCAGTGCTTGCCAGTAGGCAGGGCAGAATCAGGTTTTGCACTTTGCCCTTTAATCTGTGGTATCCCTTCTTAAAGGGAGAAATATACAGATTAACAAGCTACCACTCTCCCCATTCCTATGGCATCTTCCCAGTTGAGGTCTGGAAGACACGCACCATTTGCATGTTAGAAAGTTCAGTATTCCCTTAGCAATTCAAAAAGATTATAAAAGTGATCAGAATTCAAAATGCTTCCATATATTAATTTTTCAAGTTGTCATGTTTAGTAAACCCTAAGTGATTGTCATCCAAAATGAACCCATCAAACTATGATATCACTTTGTTAGGATATGTCTAGTCATATTATGTTTAACTGTAGCCTCTTTTCATGCGTAAAAGAAATTGGTCCATTATATCATGAACAGTATTAGCAAATAAACAGTAAAAGCACATTTGCTATATGTAGACTATTGTAGTGTAGTGAAAACACTAGAAGTTTTCTTTCCATCCACTCATGAGGTGAACAAAGATGTAACTCTTGTTACTCCACATACTTAGTCTTGAACATCGGTATGATTTCCAAATCAGGCCTAATGAATCATAGACATGATGAAACAGAAGGTACCTACTAAATCTTAGCAGCATGTAATTTCATAGAATATATATTCAAAGAATTATCTGCACATCTGTTTCTTATTTCGTATGAACTGTATATTATTTAAGTGCATCACAATTATTTGTATGAAGCAAAAGTAATTTAGAGTTTTATGCATCTAAGTGCATATAGATGGGTAATCCAATTAACTTGAAAAGAATAAATGTATCCCCCAAAATTAAAAAAATCATAAAACATTGCTGCATGCTTATATTGCATTTAATGTCATTCAGCTGAGAATCGTGGTTTTTACTCATTACTACCTCTTGATCATGCAACAGAACTCCAGAAATACCAGAAATACTGGTCATAATTAGAATTCATAAAATAACCGTTACTTAAAAGATTAGAAATGTAGTAGTTTAATGTCCTACTACTATTTCTCTGGAGAAATAAGTTCAAGTTCAACCCAAGTCACAAGCAAAATGAGTGCGTTAGGCCTATTCCCTAGCGATTACTTGCCCCCATTACAAAATGAATGCACAATTCATCACAACTGACAACCTCTCCTCAAGAGATGCCTGAGACAGGAATAGCAGGGGTCTGAAAGTCAGAAAAGAGCAATGGAAGAACTGCAGGAGAAAAGGCTTGCATCGTGCCTGAAAACACTACACTTGATTCTAACCAGTGCTTTCAGGTCTCTGTCTAAGGAGCACAGATTACTGGATAGCTATAACATGAAAAGTAAGAAGCATTCCCTAGCTCCTCTTACATCTGAAGAGCTAACAAGACAGCTCAGAAGCATGCACACACCACCAGAATTTGCTGAAGTAAGTTTCGGTTGAGATCCGTATTTTGCTACTATGTTTTAGGATTAAAAGAAGCTTAACACAGAAAGCTAGGCATTGTTGAAAAGGCAATTCTGCAAGTGTTATTTATGTATCAGGTATCTCAGCATTGTGGGCAACCAGGAAAAGTTCCTCTCCCACAGAATTGGCAACAAATATGTCTGACAACATCAGATCTCAGTAAATTGCGAATGTTTTACAGTGGCTGACACTATCCTCTGTTCGATAATTTAGTTGGCCAACCTTCAGCTAGTGTTTGCAGCAGGAGGGATATAAGCACTGTCAGTTTGCAGCTAGAATGAAATATATGACTCCTTGACAATGGCTGAGGACTCATACAATTATACTTGCATACTCTGATACCAGCAGAAAGGGACAGCGTCTCAAGGAAGTTCTAATCTGTGATTTTTCCAGTTAACACATATTTAAGCACTTGGAAAATCATTACTAAAAAATATGAGTCTTTGTTACTTAAAAGAAGAAGTCTTAAACACTGTGATCAAGTAGAGGCTTTCCTTACTAGAGAAACAATGACTTGTCTCCTAAAATGCAGGACTAACTGCCAGAACTTTCTAATCTTCTTTGAATACCTAATGTGACTGTGAAAAAGATGCCAGAGTTCCCCTGAGGGTATCCAAGAGATCTCACAAAAAGTCATCACACTCCCAGGCCTTTTCCTAAAAACAAAACTAATGCCACACAGCTTGCTAGGTGAACAGCTGCCATTTTTGATATATTTTCTACAGGAACATTTAAAGTACTATTAAAAAAAAAAATCCAAATCTGTTTTATATATCTCTATATATAATACTATACATTTCCTTATGGAAAACAGGCTATGCAGGGTGGTGGCACAGCCTGCTGCTGATACTGCGATTTAAGAAAAGGGCTGACTGAGAACTATGTAAGGACATAACACAACTGAGCTACTGGGCCATAAAACAGACAAAATTCAAACCCATTAAAATAAAATAACACACACTGGAGAGGAGTCATCTTAATTCCACATAAAATAATGAGCTCTGAGCTGACTGTTATCAAACTAAAGGGAAATCTGGGGCTAAATGATGAAGTGTCCCCAAAAGTTTTAAGTCAGACATTGAATCATTATAGGAAGAGAAAAGAAAGCAAGGAATATTATGGCACCTCCCCTCACCTCAGAAAAGACATAGAAGAACCAAAGGTTGGAAGTTCAGTTGGGAAGAGTGCATATACGATATGCCCATTCTTACAAAACCACCACTTTTGGATGCTGGAGGCAAATTGATGGATTATTTGATTTTTATCTGATGCAACACAGCTGCTCCTACACATATACAACACCGTTTGGTGTAGCTACTTCAAGCTCAGTGTTGCTTGGAGTATTTGATGCTTTTTTATGTACTGTACCACAGCATGCCCCTACCCATTCACCAGCCCAGACAACCCAAGGAACGTTTAGATCAACATATCATGGGCAAACCCTTGAATTTTTATGCCATTAAGCATTTACTAGAAGCATTTCCTTTAGGTACCCTAGGGTATAAGCTTTAGTACATCCAAATGAGCTGAGAACGCAGTATATAAAATAGCAATTGCTGACATGCCACAAAGTTTGTGCAGGTTTCTCAACCGAGTGTAATTATTCACCAGCACAATAGCAAATACTCTATTTAATTAATAGCAAAACAGAGTCAATTGTAATTAGAAGAGACAAAATATCTTGTTGGAGATCTCAGGGACGCAGAAAGTAGGAATTTAACTTTTGCATTTGATACCACAGATCAGGTAAAAAAAATAAATCTCTGGACTACAGGTACCTGGGGAATTTATGAACTTGTGTTGTAATATTAATGACTATGAATTCTACAGATGCCACGTAAAGCATTTGGAAAAAACTCGTGATCATGCTCTCTCCTCTACTTGTGAGCATTCAGCTGTTTGCAGGAAAGCTTAAAGTAGTATTTCAAAACCAGATCACTTGATCTACGTAAATATTACTGTTGTAATACACATGCAAAAAGTAATGCTTATTGACTGGGATCACTGAATCTCAACAACAAATAGATGCCTTACTTTCAAGGTCATTCACTCTCAGTAAATATCTTAATAATCAGTATGCCATTTGGTATGCACTATATTTTCTCAATAAATTTAAATGAATACTTCATTTGGGAGCTCCATTTAAAGCATTATCAACTACACAACTTGAAGACTTAACAGTTCACACTATTTTCATTAAAGCAATAGGTTTGCCTGTGTTACTGCTAGAGAGCACAACAAAGAACCATTTTTCTGTCTTATTTATCCCACCCATAACATTGAACTTCTCAGAGTCACTTTATTTTCATTTACAGCACTGAAAATCCAGAATTCTACTAGGTACAATGGCACTGCTGCATATTTGTATAGCTTGTAACATGTTTTTTTTCCACTTCTCTGTCGAGTTGATATTGTTACCCACATACAAGGTTCTGTATGTAACCAATCTACAAGTTTATGCTTGTTAACTGTGCCTGAGCTTTTCAATAGTTTTGCTTAAAATAACAGCTCCTTGAAACTTTCCAAAAAGAATGACTACATGAGCAAAGGCACAAGGACTGATTTTCCAGTAAGCTTAAGAAACAACGAATGTAATAAATGCCAGGCTACCGTTTCTGCCTTTTTACAGCTGCAGAAAGAATACAACTCTGGGTTTCTCTAATCCAAGAGTGATCCTATGAACAATGAACAGCCACAGTAAAACTTGAATTTCAGCACCTCACTTTCTTGGACGTAAGCTGAGTGAGGCAGAGGCGGACCCTTTGCTCCTGTGCTCTGTGTAAGGGGAGAACTTGGGGCCTCCCCTGCACAGCCAAAATGTCAGGCGTGCTCCTTCTGCTCACCAGGGAGACACAGGAGATACTGTGCCTTTTTGAGAACACAATAGAAAGGAAAGTTGGCTTCACTCAATCTGAAACATAAGAAAGCAATCCTTAGGCATAATTTCACCCTCAGCATGTAAACTCTTTTAGACAATAAACTGTTTAGAGCAGGGCTTTTGCTTTAAAGCATCCAGCCCAAGGAGCATTTTATAGAAATCCCACAAAGGATCTCTGAATCAGTGTATTGTTATCATCACCAGTGAAACTTCTGCTGGGAATTATTAATTGCTTTCTTTTCAATAAATGTTATTGAAGATGAAAAAGGAGATGGAAAGAGGGCTATAAGATGGTTCATTGTCACTGCGTTCATGTGGAAGAAATAGGGGACCAAAAAAAAGCAGCTTTTTTTTTTTCTAAATTGGTCACCCCCCCTCCAAGCTGACTGATTTCTTTCCCCATGTGTGGCAGTAAACTGAATGGAATGAATTTTCAAAGCACAGCATGAAAGATATACCCACAAATCCTATTAGTAGTAATGTGATTTGTGTGCTTATCTGCCACGCAATCCTTTGAAAGTTCATTCCTCTATGTTCAACTTCAGTCTTTCTACTTCCAAAAGCACTTGAAAAGCTTACCCATACTTGTGGTTACTTTGGGAGTGGGGAAAAATGGAGGCTGTGGAGACCTGCCTCCCAGTTCCAAGGATAACAACAAGCAAGCAAAACTTCAGTCTGCAGAACAAGAGTGGTTACCTTGGGTGGTTGTTAGCTCCCCAGTCACCATCCTGAGACACTATCCCTGGTTTACACTATTCAGCTTTTCTCACTTCAGTCCTCTTTATTGAAATGCTTTGATTTTATGCCACTTTGAGCAATCTTTTTTGTCACAAGAAGGGTAACAGCATTGCATGCTACCTTCAGAACCTGCAATCTCCCAACAAAGACCTTAACAGAGAAGCAGAGTACAGTGCACTATTCATTTATTCTTGTGACAGGCCTTAGATTGTACAGAGTGTAGAAAACTGGCACAAGATTAATCAGTTCCTGAGACTATATAAAATGAACTCATGGCAATTTTAGGAGTCAAGGCTGCAATCTTTTTGGGTCTTACAATCTGAACTAGGTGGTTGCAACTAATAAGAAAAGTGTTTATATTTTTATTTACCTAAACCAACATCTTTCAGCCTGCAAGATCCCAAATCACATTATACAATATCCACTTTACCAGCCTTGCCAAAGTACTGCCACTTTTGAAATGGGCTTAGAACAGCAGAAAGGGATGCTCTTGCCTAAACAGAATGGAAAACCTCATTTTTCTGGAGCAATTGTGAGCATTTAATGTTAATGCAAAGCAAATTGAATTTAATTTTAATTTCACACCTAAAATACACTATTATCATGAACAAAGCACCCAGCTCATCTTTATTCTGTTTCCAAGAGGAGAAAGAACCTAGCTGAGACTTGGAACTGGTGTTTCAAGGAATACAGAGACAAATATACCTACAAATATACCCTCAAAATCATCTATGCCTGAACTTACAAGAATTACAATAACTGCTTTACTTTGTAACCCTAAAGGATATCATGTCAAACATTTATTTGACTACGTTCATCTTCTGACACTGTAACTGACCTAACTTGTACAAACATGCGGAACAAGATTTTCTTAATCTAACTGCTCCAAAGCATTCAGACCTTGACTCAACCTCTGGTTGCTAGCCATAGTGATAAGAAAATAGTTTTAACCTTTATTACTCCTTTACGTACACCAAATGCAGTGGAACTGCATGATTATGAATGCCCAAATATATCTCCACAACGCAAAAGAAGTCATGGAATCACAGAATGGTTTGGGTTAGAAAGGACCTTAAGATCATCTAGTTCCAAACCCCTGCCATTGGCAGGGATGCCTCACACTAGACCATGTATTTCTGATCACAGAATATTTTCTTCTCTTAATAATTCTACAGAATAGCTTAAATTTATCACCTGACTGAAAAACCTGGCATGAATGACAACATTTAAGTTTTTACTCCCTACATAATTATTGAAGTTAAAAGTTCATAAGAAAGAGGAAATAAATCTGAAGATGAAAAGTAAATATGATTTCTTCTCACAAAGCTCCTCATTCATTTTCAACACTATGAGCTATTTATACTTCACTCACAATATGCTTCAGAAGGTAGGTAGAAACATAGCCTAAATTGTGTCTTGACATTGAGATACAGGCACTGATTTTATTTATCATCTAGGCAGATTCAGACCTTATGTATGCCTTGCAAAGCTCACATTATTTATGTGTTGTGAACTAGATGTCCTCCTGATCCAGAAAAGAAACACCTATGAAAATCAAATATACAGCTTTTTACAGCCTTGTACCTCAGATTCTTTTATGTTTTGGTTGGTTTCTTTTTCTTTTTAAAGTTTTTCCATTGTTCTTATATGATTTCTATTCAGCATTTCCCATAATGGGTTAACCATAACTGGGATATATCCTATTTTTAATCTTATTCATACCTCATTCTCGCCAGGTTTCCAAGTCTGAAGTCTGCTTATTTCACTTTCACAGAAAAAAATTCTTTTACACCAAAGCAGAGACTGAAAGCTTGCCCTTCTGCATCCTTGCCTTCCCAGCTTCCCATCTAGAACTCTAGAGCAGGTAAGGAAGTGCAGGCTAAAATGAGGACAAGATTTCAGTATGATCATGCTAATCTGGAAGTACAATAGGAAACAGAGAAATCAATGAAGGGTTTACATGGCACTAGGATTTTAGTGTCTGATCACTGCTTTCTTTGGAAGTGACAGACCACAGCAAGTTAAGTTTTACAGGAACTTCTGCCTGTTTATGCTCATTTGTGATTATCGATTGCATCACCAACACATACTGTTATACAATTTCATCAGCCAATGCAGGAATGAAGAAAAGTTTGCATATGCTTTTTAAGTCCCAAGAAACATCATGACAGTACACCAGTTTACATAAGCCCACTTTGAGCAGCCTGGGCTAGTGGAAGGTGTCCCTGCCCATGGCAGGGGTTTGGAAGTGGATGAACTTTAAGGTCTCTTCCAACCCAGATCACTCTTTGATTCTATGATTTCAAGCACTCTGCATTATCTATGATGGAAGACAATTATATTTAATTTGGACACCTACATCCCACTTTATTTAAGGAACATCATCATAACATACACTCTATTAAATATTAATATTATTATTACTTTTTTATCTATTATGTCTTTAACTGCTTTTTATAATGCAGATTTTTAAGACTAGCTCCATTTGATCTTCTTATGATGTAACAGAATTCACAGCAGAGCTAGTAGAAATCACTGTTACAGATAGAGTTGCTGTCTACAACGGAAAAGTGAAGCCTGCTTATTGTACAGAGAATCTGATACCCCGTCATTTTAATGAAGCCTTCTGTGTTGCATACAAAGTGGTGCAGAAGCCATTTCCACTGTGAGGTCAGCAATGCAGAATGCTCATCATCAGTCAGTTTAGAGCTGTTTAAAATCAAGGACCATTGTAATCAAGGTCAAAATTGTCACGAACTTCATTGGAGAGAGCTTTACTTCAGAACTCCCCTATTTATTTTAAGTATCTGAGGCCATAAATATCATAAGAATGCTTGAAAAAATTGTGTTTTCTACAAGCAACAGCAATGAGACCCATAAAAAACTTTACTCTTCAAAGTCAATAACACAAATTGCAGGGTGAATTGGACATGAGTGATAATGCATTAACATATGCATTTCTGTATACAAGTAATTAATGAATCATAGAATAAAATAGCTAGATTACACATCCTCAAAAACCTTTGGCTTCAATTACATACGCTTTGTGAAGCATAACTGAATTATGTTAAATGAGTAAGGCAGCAAATTTTAACGTATGTCACCATATTACTTAATAACATCAGTAAAATAACCAGAAACTATCCTTGAAAGAGAAGACAACTTATACTACAAGGGGCAAAAGCAATATATAGGAGCTACAGAACTACACATTAGGACCTTGTAGCTAACTCTCAAGTTTTGCTTCTTCATGTCTGTAACACCCAGTTGTCTAGCAACCAAAGCAGGATTATACACCATTTTTTTCCTTGATAGATGAAACGTAAATCCTATATTTAAAAAGACCCCCAAACCCTAAAATAGATTGAAAACCCATCTAGCATTTCAGCTTCACTCTTCCCTGTGAAATTCATTTCCCTTTTTCTTTCCTTTCAAGAATCTGCTTCATCTTGGAAGCAGGTATCAAAGCTGCTCCTCCACAACTTAAAAGAGAAATGTCTAGAAACTCCTCAGTGTCACTGTATCTGACAAGTTTCTGCAATGTATTTACCTCCTTCTTTCACAATGTTATTAACATTTAAGTCCCCAGAAAGTGCTATAGCTGAGATTTCTTTTTCCATCCATTTCAATTTCAAAATGATGCATTTGATTTTATGGTCTAATAGAGAAAACCTGCTTCTTTCTCCTGGAAGTGGCTGTCCATACTAATTAGTGAGGAGCACAATGCACACAACCTATATTTTGCTAGGATCTGAACAGAAATCTCAATGAAGACTACCAAACCTATTCATAAATCTTTACAGATTTCACCTTTTAGGACAGGTTTAAAAAAAAACCCAACCCTGTGATAACACCTACAGTTATTTCACTGATTTTTCCATTTAAATGGGATTTTGACAATTTAATGACTTCATTCTTTCAAAAATAACAATGGTATTATACGACTGTCATGTAAATGTAACTCAGGATTGCTATCAATTCATAAAATTATTCCAGAAATCTGTTCACACCCCATGTTTTTGCAGAGTTTACATAAACTGTAGCTCTCACTTTGTTGTTCAAATATATTTTAACATTTGCACTCAAGTCCTCAGAGGTAAATATTCAGTTCAGATGCAGGATTAATAAACTTCCATCCCTATATTACAGTATGGCATTTTATGCAAAAGCAGTTCTCAAAGAGCCCAGTCCTTTGGGATGAATCAGGCTCCAGGGCATTGCATTGTTAGCACTCAGGTTGCCAAAAGCACTATAAGAAAACTTGCTTTCATACTGGGCTTTCTAAAATATAATATCACCCAATGCAATAAGTAATGAAGCTGAAATGATCCCATATTGTTCTGAACAATATATCTGCATGCCACCAGTGAGGTCTGAGGAGGGAACACATTATATTCTGCTGTATATTTCTGAGTTAGACCTGTGAAGTTCTTTGAACCTTTACTGAAGCAGTTCTGTATTTGAAATACTTTCAGGACTTATCTTCTCCATTTTAGCAAGCCAGACACAACATACTCCTTGCCTCCTGTCAGGGAATAATGGGAGGGACTGAGCATGCAGTGGCTAAGCACTCTCATTGAAAAAAACAGGGGATGCTTCAATAATTGTCCTGAGAGGCTAGAAAGGAAACAAGACTCTATGCTGACAGCTTAGCTCAGCGTGAACTCTCATTTTTCACATGGAGCTAATTAAAAACTGAAATTAGTTAAATATGGAAATGACACTTGCAAGCACTTTAGCTGAGCTCTGGCAAAATCCCTCTAGAGTGCTGCGATGCTACCTGCTGCTTCAAAACTCCCCAACTGAATTTCACAGTTAAAAGGCTGAGCAAAGGGAAAGTTATTACAGAGATTTCCAATTCAAAATGTGTCTGTAAAATTCTAAATTAAATTTCATGGTAGCCCTTTCAGTAAGTAGAGACATACTGTGCAGCCCAACGATACGGTGCTCAAATAACGTCCCTGTATTTATTCTCTGATTATCTCACCTTTAGGCACTGTGCTGGTGGTGCCAGCACTGTGAAGCCCATAAGGATACCAGCACTACAGTGCTACAAAGATAAGCTGTGTACTGCTGCTGAAGTAGTCATTTGGAAAGCATGGACACACTGCGCAGAGGAATTATTCCAAAGTTTAACAGCAAATATCTCAGAATATCAGAACACAATGACCAAAACGTCTTATGACCCCTGATTTACCTTGTAAGTGCTGAATACATATGCAGAGAAGGGTCTATACCGCAATAAATTATATGGCCTATATATACCTTTATCTCAATGATTTACAGGCAAGGTGATAATAAAAAGCACTTCTGCCTACTTAAATGGGCATAAAGAACCAAGGGACTGGACATGTATAAAAGGTAAGGTGACTGACATCAGCTTTTTGACTAAAGCACCATGTGAATCCCATTTTGGTGCATGTGACTTGCCTGGTACGCATAAAAGCAAGGGTATTTGCCCAAGGGCAAGTACAATTTCTGAATGCAATTTAACAAAACCTGCCCATGGATCAGATCATTTTGGATCCATACCAAAGCATTCAGGATAGCCAATCACTTTCAGAACAACTGGAGCACTTTGACTTTATTGTTTTTCCTACATTCCATCCCTCTACCCTTGAGGCAATCCCCTCCCACTGGCCTGCTGCCACTATTGCACCAACAAATTTCTGTCTAGGAAAGCCAGCAAAAGATGCCACATAGCATGAAAGCCACTGTTACTCTCAAGTCTGCTGGCAGGGGGGATTGCTGCACCCAACCTGCCAAAACGTCTTCCCTGGCAGCTATCTGTATAATCTATATATCATACCCAGGCTTTGCTAGTCCAGGGCCTTGAAATATCTCAGCTTACCCAGCTGGAGGGGATATGCTGCAGCTGCACCATCAGACCCTCTTATTTTATTGAATTTTGAATTGCAGTTTCAAAGCAATTCAAATGAATTTGCCCAAGGCCTCAGATCAGTAAAACTACTGATACCACCTGCAGCAGGCTTCCTAAATTTGAAGCATTTAAAAACAGGTGACAGGATAGGAGCTTTCAATGTAAGGACTAACACTCATGGAAAGCCTGCTAAATAAACTTGGTCATGCCCCTTTTTGGCAAGGAAGGAACTGCACGGCTTTCAGCCCAATTCTCACAATACTACTGGTAATAACGGGAAATTCCATTTTAAATTGTGTTTTAAATCATGTATATTTTTCCAGGTTAAAAAGGAGATATTTATTTGATCACTGAGTTGCATCTATTTTAAAGCATTTATATGATTGGAGATAGAGAGCAGACTATGATGGACATTAACTCTTAACAAGAGGGTGTATAAAGAAATCCAGGAACCAACATCCTGGAGGCTGAGGACTCTTTCAAGTTCATAAAACTCCAGTGAGTTCATTAAAACGTGGGTTGCCCTCAGAGAGGAAATCCAAAAGCCATCCATGAACATAACATCCTCTCCTTCAAGTAATATTATTAATAATTCGCATTGCTTAATCATATTCAATACCCTTAAACATCCCAGATGGTGTTGAAATATGAGTATATACAATATCATCTAAGTCCTGCAGGGACACAGAGGCTAATGGCAAGACTATAGTAAACAGGTAATACATTTTGACAGAGGTCCTTTTTCTAGAACTTTACTTTTACAAAACAGCGGAAGTGTGAATATCCAGAAAGGGCAGAACAAAATTAAAACAAAACAAACAAACAAAACCCGCTTGATGCCCAGGGACATGTGTAGTTACACTGAGCTGAGTCTCCTACACATTCTGCACTGCTAATGTAGCCCCGATCTGTGGGCGAGGAAGCCACTAAGCTTCCCCACTTGTAACGTTTTCCAATTCTTCTTCCAGCAACCAGAGGCAAAAGATTAAATTCCCTATCTAGCAGTTGTCCATGACCATGGTCCATCTAGAATGTGCCTGATTAAAAACTACTGAGACGCATACCTGCCTATTTAACCAGGAGGCAGAGCCTCAGCCAGAGGTAGTAGAGCATGTCAGCCAATATCCTTTGCAAGAACAAGGTGGTTGTGGTAGCAGCCTGGCACCTTGCCCTTACTTCATACTGAACAGGGATTCAGTGAGCTGAATGTTGGTTCCTCTTGTTTCACTGTCCTTACTGTGCCTGTATGCACAACCCTGTCCAGAGCAATGATACAGCAGATAACTAGTACCTACTTCTCTTGTCTGTGGGTTTTAACAGCACCCATATTAATTGTATGAGTAACTACCATATTTGGGGATCAGTATTTCTAAGGAGAGAAATTATTTACATCTTCTTCTCTCCCTCTTCTGTCATCTTACCTGAGTGTACTCACAGGAAGATGCAGCTTGGTGTGGGAGCTGGAGGCAGAAATAGGGAATCTGGGGAAGGGTACTGTCAGATGCAATCAGGCAGCTTACTTTGAATGGCAATCATAAGGCAACAACTTATGCCTTTTAAAAGATCTCTAAAGAATAAACTATAAGGAACTTGCTAGAAAGAACAACATATATTCCAATCAACTTATGATTGTACTTCAGATCTGCAATGAACATTCTCTCTCCGAAGTGCGTTCTGCTATACTCAGTGCATGATGCACATCTGGGCAAGTTCCACTGGGATAAAGCCTAAAGACATGCTTACAAGGGGACATCCATGCAGACAACTATTTTGTCCCTAATGATTCTGGGAAAGTATTTACTCAAGAAGAAAAAGAATAGTGGCTTAAAGGGGAGAAATTAAGACAGGATTTTCATCTTCAGGCGCTTAAAGGTGTTTAATCATTCTCTTGTATTTTTCCTCCTCTTGCACTCAGAAATATTCAATAAAGTTTAAAAACTTCAATCAAGTTAAAAACCTAAGCCTGCAGCCTCACTTCAGGGAGGAAGAATAGAAAAGGGAGCAAAAGTGGGCTGACAGACAGAAATACATTATTTATTCTTTCCATAACCAATATAGTGTAGTAGTGTGAGCTAAGGAATTACACCTACCAAACACACACACTACAGCCATCTTTGCCCTTGTAGGAATCATTTCAGTGCTCAGAAGATGCTTCATGCACTACCCAGCAATGTCATCCTTGTGACATAAAACCAGCCTCCATATGCAGGAAGCAATGGAGCGATGATTATTCCCAAAGCTGAGGCCAAGAAAGGGCTACTGGTTCCAGGAGACTGGCAAGCCAGGTGCCCCCAGAGAGTGTACAAGCTGGTTCTTTGAGCCATATGTGAGAACAACACTCCTAAGATCGTTCAGCCTCACTCTGAACTGCAGCCTCATACCGACTTTCTCTGTAAACAGAGACTAAAATCATCCCATAAGAGGCAGAAGGAACAACTTTCCGTCTTTGCCAGATACAGGCTTCTCAGTGGGAGCTACTCAGGTTTTGCTCTGTAAAGTGATTCTGGCATCCTAGATAGTCGATTAATGAATTCTTTAAATTGTAAAACTCTAGTCAAGGTCATTTGCAAATGCAAACCTTGAGTTCAATTACTTTTTACCAGTGGATGACAAAATTACAAGAAAAAAACTGGTTTTATAATTCAACCATCTTTTCCCCTTGGTTATCAATTTTTAAACATAGGGCAAGAAAAAAGTGTGCTTTTGAGAAAATTCTGAACACATAAATGTTTCAGATCAGTTCTACTGCACAGAAGAAAATGTTTCTTTTAATAGTGTTATTTGATGTAATTTGCCTTATGATTTTTCTTAAGGTACAGCAAATGCTGAACAGAAAATGGCACATATTTCATTTCAAGATAGAGAGCCAAGTTCATCCCTGCATCTTTTTCATGCCCCATTGGTCTAAGCTAATTATTTTCAATGTAGCTGTATCACTGTGAAAAAGGAATAATGCAATCATGAATCAAGTCCATACTATTTTTCATGACAATTTCACTTCAGCAAAGCCTTAGATATAACCTAGTGAACCACAGATCAAAGTAATATTTTATAAAATTTATTCAACAAAACGTATTAAACAAACTTACCTTTCTGTCTGTATCTTAGCAACTTAGCAATCCTTAAAATATCTGAACAAGCTTCCTAAATCTTACCTTCAAGTGCAGACTTTACTTTTGAGTATTCTCTGTGCCAGCATTGATGGCCATAATTGCAAGAATAAATTTTGCAGACTGGGGCTGAAACGCACACATTTTACTGTATCTGCACAAAGTCCTTAAGGTACCTCTTAATTAATGGTATCATTTTCTAGATTATTCACTAGATCTGTCATGTAAATCCAATGGCAGGGATATTAAGGCTTCATTACAGGAGATACCATAATAAAAGAATTCCTAAATAGCTTAAGTGTTCCACAGCCACTTGTCGCATGTTTTATGGTTTCTACTGATTTCAGTCAGAGCACCCAAAGTGAGCTGGAGGAAAGAACCTGCCCTACAGTACTGCATCTTCGGCTCAAGCATCCTTCACAGCAGCAGCCTGATGCTCCATGACAGAAGGTGGCCAATGAGGTACCACAGGTGAGCTCTACCTTAGTATGAGCCCATTGCCAGAGAGCCAAGAACAGGGCTAACTGAAGTGCAATGTCTGCAGGCAGAACAGGGAACCGAAACTTAATTCCTCATAGAAAAATGCAGTGGGACTGTATGAAAACTGCAGGAGCTGGTGAATACCAATTTTAGTCATATCTTTAAGTAGATGGCAATAAACCCTTATTATTTGCAACAAAACCTCATTTACACTAAAGCAACCTGCAGTTTTCCCCTGCAAGAGCCAAGCAGCAGCTTAACTCCGCACACAAAGGGTACAACCACTGTCAGCTTTGTGAAATGAGGGAGGATGCAGTGTCAACAGGACCATGTCTAAGTGATAATTAGACCCAAGTAAGAAATCTGGGGTTAAAACCTGTAGTCTTAAATCAAGATTGCTCCCTCAGTACCTTTTCATCAGCTTGTTCATGATTTAGAGTTTAAATTACAGCTTCTAACCCTGAGATCAGTACTGCAGAAAGAAAAACATTTCAGGAAAGCCTGGGTCTTCAGTCAGCTACTGAAAGGACCACATCCTCTCTGCTTGGGCTTCTGGGGCTCCTTATCTGTTGCGGGAAAAAACAGATGTTTTATGAGCTGGGACACACATTCCTGGCTTTGCCAGTGCCGGGCTGACATTGAGGATGTTGCTGGTCACGCCTCGCTTCTCGCACACCTCATGGCTCCTCGTTGCAGCCTGCAGCCAGGCCAGGAAATGGCCCTCATGGCTGCTGGTGCCCTGCCGGCTCCCACTCCACTGCCGGGCCACCTGCACGCCAGCACCCGGCACTGCACAGCCTGCCCCGGCAGCTGCGAGCTCTGCCAACGCTCCGTGCTCCTCGAGGGGAGCGGGAGATGCGGCTCCTGCCCCTTCAGAAACGCTGTAACCAAACCACATACAGGAAACCATAGAGACACAGAATCAGCCCGGACGGAAAAGAGCCTCAAGCTCATCCAGTCCAATAGCACTGCCAAGGCCACCACTACCCCATGGCACTGAGGCCTCATCTTGGAGATGAGTGCGAACACTTGCAGGGACGGTGACTGCAGCCCTGCCCTGGGCAGTTCCAATGCCTGAGCACCCTGTGGGGCAGGAATTGTTCCTCATCTCCATCTAAACCTGCCCTGGTGCAGGTTGAGGCCATTTCCTCTTGTCCCATCCCTTGTCCCTTGGGAGCAGAGCCCAGCCCCCTCCTGGCTCCATCCTCCTCTCAGGC
>JANRGW010030884.1:1560-25728 GCA_024733675.1 Psilopsiagon aymara | reverse complement strand
CTTCTCTTCTCCATCTGAACCCCCCAGGTCCCTCAGCCGTTCCCCATCACACTGTGCTCCAGGCCCCGCACAGCTCCATTGCCCTTCTCTGGCCCTGCTCCAGCACCTCAATGTCTCTCTTGTGGTGAGGGGCCAGAACTGAACACAGGATTTGAGGTGCGGCCTCACCACTGCCCAGTGCAGGGGACAATCACTGCCCTGGCTCTGCTGACAGCACTAGTGCTAATATATAAATGAGCGCAACTGACACAGTAAATGCAAATATCAAAACACTAGACATGTAAGAAACTACTTCAGCGACATCCCCTTTAAATACCTTCATGTGGGGTTTGTCAGCATTACTGTCAAGTGCTGTAACTAAAGAGTGAACAGTTCTCCAGCACCACAGCAACATTACTCTGGTGTACCTAAGGCACTGGCATCCTGGAGACTGAGTTGGCACAAAGATAAAGCATAAGTGAGGTAAAGATAAAGCATAGTAGTGCTGGGTTTCCTCTTTTTTCTGAAAGACAAATACAAATTTATCCCTACTGAAATGTTTTCTTGACACAAGCACGGCAAAGGACAACTGGCTGTGACAGGGATGCAAGTGCACCTTGCTGTGAACGCCTGCAGGGGAGCTGCTGGAGGGCAGTGGGGTGGAAGGCACGATCCTGCCCCAGTCCCTGTGACTAACCCCAGCCCAGGGCCAGGCTCCGCTGTCACCCTTCATTGACACCCTCCAGCTGCCAGCCACAGCATGCTGCTTAGCTTAGTTTACCTTAACATTTCCTCGTGGATGTCTGCACTATGAATTTCTAGGCTGATGATTTAGTGGTTGCCTGCTGATATCAGAGAGAGAAGCATTTTTCCCTCAGTGTCTGCTTTGTAAATCAATCGCTAAATTATGTGCTACTTCATTCACGTTTTTTTGGGTCACTATCTGCCCTATGCCACCTGCTGTGGCAATAACTGACAAAATACATGGAACCTGGGGAGAAGATGAGGAAAGACAGGAAGGAGGAGGGATACAACTACCTTTGCACATGCGACCTATTGGCAGAAATGCACAGGCAGTGGCATACAAATGCTGTAGATTGAAGCTATTGAATTTTTTAGTAGCACAATACACTGCATAGCACTGCTCTTTAAGTGCTTGTATCCTGGTGCAACAGCAATATTGAAAGCAGTAAAATAAGATGTACCCAGCTGTGCTTCAATTCATATACAGCAAGAAGAAAACTTGTACTTTTCTATACTAATTTCACAGAGAAATCAAAGAATAAAAAGCTGAAAAAAAAATCTACAGAGTTGAACTTTAACAATCAAGAAAAATAAATCTAGTTTTATTAACCTGTATCATGGAAACACAAGCTATTTAAAGCACCTTTGCAACATCTCTGCTAATTAATCTGTATCAAGTTGTCTGGATGGAATCATGATCTTACTGTCAAGATCAAAGTATTCACTGTCTCCTCCACAAACCAACGATTAAAATCTTTAAAAGCAATTTGAGAATGTTGGCAGGCAGAGCTATCCACATTACAAATAAATAGGTACTGTTAACATTCACATCTTATAGTTATCTTTCTTTTTCAAGGCCTTATTTATTTTTTTGTTTTCAGTAATAGCATACAAATTACTTTCCTTGGAATCAGACTCAAGATTCCTGCAGATTCTTAAATGAGAAAACATGTTACCACCACTGTCATGGTTTCAGCAGTAGCAGTCATTTTTCTACTACTAACAGTAACACAAGCAAAACAGAAGTACTCCTACATTAAAAGGAGGTGTGCGTAGTATTAGCATTAAAAGATGGATGAGGAAACCAGAGGTGGGAAAAGACAGATTACTGTGCAAGCAGAGTAATTTTGAAAGCTTCACTAGGGGCTGGGTTCTGCTCCCTCCAAAAGAAAATCATGCAGAAAGCATAAACAGTAAACTGCTCTTTTTCCTTGTTCCATAAAGTTCTTCCAAGTTGTGTGGGAAAGAGGATGAAACTTGTCTTCTTCCCTTCAGAACAGAGCGTCACTAAAATATTTAATTATTATTGTTACAGCTTCTGCCACATCAGATTGTACTTTAACTAGTTTTGTTTTTTAAGGTGAATGTCCTGCTAAAAAAGACCCTGGGGCTGATAGTCCTGGAACCCAGTATTTGTCATTTATTCTCAGAATAGGGCTAGCACTGAAAGATTCCCCAAGTGATCAGCTTCACTCCTGCTCTGAAGAAATTGCTCCTTTATCATTGTCGATTCCAGAAGAATAACAGATGCCAGTAATATAATGGTAACAAGTGACTTAACACTGTGTGTGGGCAGAGGGTATCTTACCTGACATCCCAGCAACAACCAGTAATTCTCTTAATGTCACGGGAGGGAAAAAAGTGCAGAAATAACGGCACTTCCCTCTCAAGGAGCAATGTTTCCCCAGCAAACAACCTGATAAGCAGTACTTTGCCCCACAGGGACAGTAATTGGGGGTCCTGAAGTAAAAATGGATAGATAAGGTTGTGCTGGGTGAGCAAGTCCTGCATTCTGAAAGATGATAAGATTTTAATTACTGTGGTCGCACCCATAGCTACAGCCCTCTTCTTGCATACCTGGGAAAATCAAACTAGCTGGGGCACAAGTTGGTTAGGTGAAGCAGGACAGGGAAAAACACACAGACATACAGACCCCCCAAAACTCAGTTGACCCTGATACAAAGTTTTAACAGAATATCAGAACTCAAATACCATACTGACATTCTTCATTAAAATCACTTAAAAAACGTCAGTTATTCACAGATAAGTAGTGAGACATTAGCTAGAAGAAAATAGTGTGCCTACTGTAAGGCAAAACAATGTTAAACCATTGCTCCAAATGTGCTATGAATGACTAGGATTCTTTGGAAAGTGAGGGTAGTGAATCTGGTGCTATTATTGAAGATCATATCACTCGATGAAGTCGCTTCATTATCAACAGACACAAACATTCACATACAGATCTCTCCTCCAGAACTACCTGAAAATAAGTGTGAATTGTCAGTCATACGTTACCACCTTGTGCTATGATTTCTGTCTGAAACCCAATGATCATCATTAGATCTAGTTATTACTTTTAAGTACCAGAATATAGACCATGATACTACACAAAACAGACACTCAAACCAGCAGGCATAAGGTCCATTTTTTACAGTAATGTAAAATATATAGATTCAGAAACTCAATTTAGTCATCTGGAATGTAGGAATAATAACATTTACTTTCCCCACAGTGAAGTGCTTATAAGCTAAATTAGCATTTACTATAATTCATCTAAATTCTAGAAAACTGTGAATCATAGCCTTAACTTATTTTTTAAAAACGAATAAGCAATTTCATTGAGCAGGGAATGAAACTTTTGTCTTGGTGTTGGTTTTTTTTTTTTTTGTTTTTCAGTTCCTCTATCATTATTTACCAGAAGCTAATTTATCCTACTTACAGAAAAATCAAGCCCTTTTTTTGGCTCCTCTGTGCTGGAATTAATCAGAAGCTGCATGATTCCATGTCTAATTTCAATCACAGCAGCTACTACTTTACAAATAAATAATACTTACAAGATTTTTATTACTCCTAAAGAAGACGCTCACCTTTTGTAGAATACTGGCTTCTACACTTTTGTTTAATTATGAGAATACCTCAAGATATGTGTTTTCCCTTAATAAAATCCAAGTGCATGACTAAACCTGCATTTTCTTGAAAGACATCAGCAGTACCTGGCTTATCAGGAAGGTGTCCAAACTGGCAAGATTTAAAATGCCCATGAGAACACAGAATTGTGGAAGGGAGTTGGTGGGAAAACAGGTTGTGGGTCAACACAATATATCAAGTTCAACCACAGTGGCAAGTGCTATGCAGGGTAACATGGAATTCCTTTTGTAGACCTGTGGCGTAGTTATTCAAGTTGAAAAAGCTGGTTACCAATTTTCTAGCTAGATTTACTAAGAGGGTAGCAAAATTTATTCCCAACTGTTAGTCCTTGGCTAGGCCACTGGTGCTATTTGTTTTCCTAGCATGGCATCCCAGTCCATTTCTCACTTGCAAGCTCATACAACAGATTGATGGTGCCAGAGAGACACTGTGAAGTGGTGCCTGCACCACTGCTAAGGGCAGGCAAGAACGGATGGTCAAACCCAGATGATTCCAAGTTAAGAGGGGATGAAGTGAAAAATCTGCACTGCCCTCCACCCCGCCCCTATATGCTCACAGAAGATTGCATCTAACCTTCAGTCAGCAAAAATGAAAGAGAAAAGACTTTGCTTTAGAGCTTTAGAGGTGCCTAAGAATACTTTCAGTTCAAGTTTTGCCCAGCCATGGGCTGGTTTTAAAATCATACCATCAAAATAACAGTTAGAGGGATTTTCTCCAGTTTCATAACAGGGACAAAATGCTTTGCCCTAAATAGCTTTTGCCTAAAGAGTCTCTGTAGTGCCTTCTTTCACAAAAAGATACAGAGGGAATGGCAGTTTTCTGCAGACCCAGCTGATCTGTAAATCTGCTGTGAGAGTAGAGATTTAGTGTGCAGTGAACCTATGTATGCCATATTAAAGTTTATACAAAACATTGCACCGAAAGTACAGCCAGCCCTGTAGCACTGATGGGTCTAAGTCATGTTTCTCACTGTGAAAGAGTACAATTTTATACTTCATTATCATTTAGCATTGATGGCAAATACATGCTAGATTACTGCAAAATATTAAAGATTTTGAGATACTGTGAATTTCAGCAAAGAAAATAAAGGTGTTTTCAGTTACTGCCTTAGCTATTTTTGTAAACTTCTCCCCTGTTGCAGAAAAGCCTGCTTCAACTCTGATTCATTTTCACATTCCTGACTTTACCTACATGCGCATTCCCAACAGACTTCAGAAAGGTACACATGGGGCATTTTCAAGAATGGGCCTAGGGTAAAATTCTGACAAATACATAAAATAAGTAAACTAAAAGGTAGGGGAAATATTTTCATCATTTTTGTCAATTTATAGTAATATTAGCAATTTTTAGCTCACCACAAAATATTATCTACATGTGACTTCAGTTCATCTAGGAGCAAACAACAAAAAACAGGTGAAAGAAATCAGAGAAATATGTATCTAGAAATCAGCCCAATTTGTAGGTATCTATGCACATAACCACAAACAATAAGCAAAGTAGTGTCATGTATAATAAAATTCAGTCTACTACAAATTTGGCCTTTTCATATTCTGCAGCTCAAACTCTATTATAAGCCTGCCATTTCAATCCAGACCTCTGACTTCCAAGAAAAGGCTTTAGGGAAAAACTGTTTATATTTAGGCAAGGCTTTAAAAGGTAAAACCATCATAGAATAATATTATCTTTATCTTACCAGACTAGACAGAGAGTTCAAACTGAAATGGCATTTTTTACAAGCAATAATGTCTCAATTTGTAAATGGCATGCAGGGCATCTGTATTACTGCAAATCAGGGATAACAATTGCAGGATTTCCACTTCCTGAGTTGCCAAAGGGGATATTTTCATGACGGTGACACACATGGGTTTCCAAGTCCACAGCTGGCACTGACGAGTGCCATGAGTTACTAAAGACTGAACACACGTTGCACAGTGCACAAGCATGTTGATGGAAAATATATTTAATGTAAGATGTCCAAGTAAAAGAGAAAAGAAGAAGGAAGAAGCCCCACAGCCCTAGCCCTTTATCCTCACATCAAGTGAGGAGAAAGCATCTAGGATTTTGTATTTTCCTTCAAACAAGAAAGGGCATGTTTGTGTTTACCTTTCCAGCCAAGGAAAGCAAAGCTTCAGTTACCTTCAATACAACTGTATGACTTCATTTTTACCTATGAGTACCCATCTTCTGAACCACTGTGACTGAGACTAGCTAAGCAGTGATTGTTTAAAAGAACCAGCTTACTTCCAAAGCCTTTCTTCTGCCCACTTATGAAATCTTTCATTTGAAGATCTTCATGGGCAATATTACTGAGCAAAATAGAAGACTGAATTACTGCCACCTACAAACTCCTGTGTCCGACCCTTGGTATTTAAGGCCTGTTTTCCCTAGTGAGAAATACACACATCTTTTTTCTCTGAAACCACAAAGATTTGGGTTCGAACATTTAAACTGTGAGAGAGAACTTGCAAATTTTGGCTAAAAGCAGCCTCACAGAAACTTACAGTTGATTTACTGTGTTCAGTCATTTAACCGTGTGCCAACCCTCTGAATACTGAACTTCGAAAACTGCTCTGTACAGCTATAAAAAAATAGGTGTGATTCCAGAGTCACGACTATACTAAAGAAAAAGCAAGGTATGCAGTATATGCAACCATTATCTCTTCTGTAAACCGCTCTGGGATTTTCAGAGTGCTGTGGTTTAAACCCAGCATGAGAGACTGGAAAGTCCTTGATCAGGGTAAGCACCATTCAGCAACAACGAAAACATCCGCGTGTTATCAGCATTATTCTCAGTCTAAATCCAAAGCAAGCACTGTGCCAGCTGCTAGGAAGAAAATTAACTCTATCCTAGCCGAAATCAGGACACAGAACATACAAGTTATGGCATGCAGCAGAAGCTGTTAATGGAAAGCATCTGAAACAAAGTCTGCTGAAAGTGTGTAAAGGATAGCTGACAGCTGAAATAAACCCCATGTTAATCTATGTATTAAAAGAACTAGAATTCTTAAACTCTGGGCCCTAAGATTTGGTTTGGACCCTCCTATTCAGAAAAGATCTGGGCTCAGGATAAAGCTCCGTACTCTAAAGGTAACAAGATAGGATGGATTTTATGCATTCAGTCCAAGACCATGTGCTGCCCCTTCCCTGAGAAGTAACTGAGCACATACTGCTCACAGGTATAGGACAAATGCATCCTCCATGTGAAACAACCAAGTCCAAGGTCTTAGGCATAGAGCTGTTCGTCCTTCTCAGGGAGGATTTGTCACACAATTCCCAACCTGCACTTCAGTCTTGTCCTGGGTCTCTGGGCCCCTTGAAAAGGACAGTGCCAGGAGAAGCCCAGGAGCTGCCTGGGTTGTTCTAGCAGGCTACATCTGCCCACTGCCTGAACCCCTCAGCTGCGTTGTACTGAGAGCTACTCATCAGTACACCACCATACTACTACAAGTAGCTACTTAAAGGCCTCCTCCTCTACACTTAGGTTGGAATGCAGGTTGGGATGTGAATAGCTTTGAAACTGTTATCCAGGAATTCTGGAATCACGAATTCCGTACTAAGTATCTGTTCCCTCAAATCATGGAAACCACAGTCAAAAATGTACATTTTAAAATGCACACACAGTAGAAGTAAAGCAAATTCCCACTCCTTCAGTTTACCTGTTGTGCATCTAGTATTCCAGGAGTTTCAAATCAGTGTTAAGCAAGTTGTATGGTCTTTAAAATCCCTTTTCTATTTTACCTGTTCGCAGCTTTCTACTGGTAAATATGGGAGAAAAGATGAGTGATTTATGAACATTCACTTTAAAAAGTCAAACAACATATTAAAACAATACTTCATAGTACGGTGAAATAGAGTTAAGCAGACCATTTTCACAGTGATTTTTATAGAAAGAACATGCATAGATTTTTGACAGGAAAAAAAAAAAATCTAAAGATGAAAAGAACTGCATGTATTAGATGTTGTTAAACATTCATTCGTCCTAAAGCAAAAGATAAAAACTTGTTCCATCAGAGGTCTATATAAAATCCAAACAGAGAGATGAAAATCACAGCTTTTCAACCTCAGCAATTTCCCTTTACAAATATTCTAAGATGAGAATGACTGAAACCTTTCACTAGACTACATCCTGAAAACCAATACTATTTCCAGTCTTGCTGCTAATATGAGAGTGGGTAATGCTGATCAAATGACAGAAAACCAATCAAGTAGCAAGGCATATCTTGCTGTTTTCCTGAATGTCTATAAATTCACTGCTTTCAGTACTAGTCACACACTTCCTTAGCTACAGGCCTAATTGGCGTCACTTGCCTGTGGCTGCTTAGGCAATTGCAATGACCCAGGTTGTGCAAGCAGATAACGAGTCTGTGAATTGACTAAGGAGTGTCAGAATGACAGAAGGAAAAATTGGCTAAGGGAGCACATCAGCAGCTTTACGTGCATCCTCAGGTGGTGCTCAAGGAGAACCTATATTTTAAATTGTAGCCCATTTGCTGCAAAAGGATAGAAGTTTAAGATCTGCCATGGAGTACAATATGGCAATCCAAGCAAAGGAAAAGAAAACAACTTTTCTGTATTTCTGAGAACAAATAGCTGTCTCTACCATCACATCATTGTTTCACTATTACCAGTTAATACAACAGAAGACAGAAAGTGCAGCTGCGGTCCACAGAATATTTGGCATTTCTGGCCCAGGCATAATCCCTCATGTAATGAAAAACCTATTTCTATTTCTGCATCCTCGCTACTCTTCATACTGAAGAGGCTTGCGTCTGTCTCCCATTTATTGAAGCTTATTCTTCATCTAGACAGCCAGGACTGGTTTGTATTAGAAATTAGGTTTTAAATCACTATTTTCTATTATTTATTTGAGGATTTTCAGGAAGGCTCTAGAAGTGCAGAAAAATTCTTCTTGTTGAAAAAGACCCTAACGCTCTTAATGAACCAAGTCTCAAATCCCTGAGCCATGTTAAAAATCTTTGATGTTTTTAAGGTTCAAAATAACCTCTGTCTATACTGACAATAACATTATTTTAAGAGTTAAAATGACATTAAAATATTAACAAAGAAAAAAAAAGTTAAAACATGCATGAGCCATGCTCACATCCCTGAGCTTTTCTTAATGAGCAGGCTCCATTATGGGCTCCTCTTTCTCTTTTCTCATGCCACTGGAGTTTTGCGTTTCAGTGATTAATGGAGTTGCAAGCTGTAGAATGGGATATATATGAAGAAAGAAAGAAGGTGAAATAAACTTTTGCCTCAATAAATCTTATGGGCCTAAATTGCATCTGTTTTCCCTTTATGCTCTCTGCTGCCTTGTGGCCACTTTTAACATGATTCTCTATTTTTAGGTCCCAGCTCTGCACCACACTCTTATAAATGTGCACAGTTCTCTCCTTGGAAAAGACCTTAGATGTTATAGGCATACTAACCCATTACTGCAAGCTAAATGGGACTATGATGCTGCATTGCCTTTCTCTGAAACTGTTAGTGCCTGCTGTGAAATCGTTTAATTTCTGTTTCACATTAAAGTATTCTGCATTTACCACAGACCAGCAAAGATGCTGTAAGTTCTTATCTATCCTTATATTACCTTGGGATACTTGCTACATACTCCTGTTATTTTTCCAATATCTATTAATTTTCTCAGCATATCAAGCACTATTTTCCCCTCTTTAAAAGACTTCTAATAATTGAGCACAGAAATCCTCTAGCAACAGTACATTCTTACAGAAGAGGTATCTCCTTTCTTCTGCAAAAGAAAACATTACCCTCACAACTCCAATTCAGTTAAGAGAGATTCCAGCTGTCAGAAGCAAAACCTGAGTTTGCTGCTAAACCACATGCCTTGCATCCAGCCAGCTCCCCTAGAATTGCACTCTGGGGTTTCATGGTTCCCATATTTAGGAGGCACAGCTGTAGCACCAAGTTCCTGATTTATAAGTTAAAGTCATAAACTTCTGACTACACAGAATTATTTCATTCACATTGGCAAATCTTTTAACAGTAGTAGGTTGGCTTTGCACTTGCTGTTGGTACAATTGCACTAAAGTTGGTTTATGCGGGCAAATTAGGATACTGAGATACTGAGAATCAGCATTTCATGCCCTGCTTCATGCTGAAGTAGACATAGATAGGGGCTTGCAATAATCTCCTGCCTTCCTCATGTAATTCTTCAGTCTCTGATTACTATATCAGCTATATAGAGTCTTCTGCGGCTTACAGAAAGCAGGAAGTCTCTTGCAGGACAAATCAGAAAACTGAAAGAAGAAGATGCAGGACATGTACTGCAAGACCAGTGCAGTGCACTCAGATTTAAACAAAATGATGTTAACATACATGTACAAGCAGCGTGTTATTGATAGACTGACTCACCTTTCAAAGAATCTTGTCTAATCCTGATCAATTCCTGCAAGACAAATTAAGTGCTCTAGAAAGAGAGTTTAAAACCTTCTCATCCAGCAAATGGGGAACCCATTCCACCACACTGGCATTAGCATGTGAAGACTGCTTCAATTCTATGGCTTTCCTCAGAAAGTATTTATTAAGAAAAATGTTAGAAGAAATCAGATGATCATCCAAAGGGCAAATTAAGAAAAAAGGAGTTTAAAATTAACTGCAGCAATATTATGTATTATGCATATTATCTTTAAAAAATTAAACACGACAGACGGAGATAAATCTGGATATCCCAGAGAAGAAAACAAACTAAAGGCAGAGAACATTTAAAGTTTCAGGTAAGGTTCTGCAAGATCAACATTTCTTCCCATTCAGGAACTATATTAATAAAAATGCTTGTCTTTTCTAGTAATTATTTAGTAATAGCCAAGACAAAGACATTAATAGTGTCTAATAATCACACAGTGGGGCTCAATAGTGATTCTCTCATTATCAAAGCTGGTCAAGATACAAGTCAAAACATGATTTTTGTAACCAAATACATTCTTCATTTTGGCATTGTAATTCAAGCTTCTGGTGTCAGAAAATCTGACTATGAGAAAAGAAGTAGGATAGAATTTCCTGAAAATTCATAAAGTATATGTGTATCAGTCAGAAAAGGAGCCCCTCCTTCCTACACCCCTCAATCTATTAAATAAAATAGACTTTGGCTCACCTACACCCATCATGGTCAAATTCTGTTGTGGAAAACAAACATCCATGCTCAGTGAAAGGACTCCATGTCTTGGGAGTATAGCACTCACCATTATTCAGGCAAAAATGCCTCAAATCATTAGAAATGGGGATAATTCCTTTCACTGATACAAACCAGGGATTGACTGCCTGGGGAGCAGCTTCACATGAAAGGAACTGCTCCTGTTATCCCAGTGGACAGAGCAGCAAACATGAGCCAGCAACATGCCCTGGCAAAAAAGGTGGCCAGCAATATCCTAGGCTTCAGGAACAGAAGCGTGGCCAGGAGACTGGGGGAGATAAGTATCCCCATCAGCTCTGCACTCAGTAATGTGCTTCTAGGAATATTGCATCCAGTTTCAGGCCTTTCAATACAAGAAAGACATCAATAATTTGGAGCGAGTCCAGGGAACACCAACAGGATAGTTGGAGCTGGAACACATGCTGTGGAAGGAGGGTCTGAGGAAGCTGGGTTAATCCAGCCTGGGGAAGATTAACTACTCTAGCCTGGGAGCTTAGAAGTAGCCTGCTGGTACCTACAGGTCATCAAGAAGATAAATCCAGGCTCTTCACACTGAAACATGGCAAGAGGATGAGACACGAAGGGTATAAATTAAAGCAAGGAGGAGGCTGGATATAAGGATATCCTTCTTTCCCATGAGGACAGTCACGCAGTGGAATAGGCTGCCCAGGAAGGTGGTGCAATCTCTGTCTCTGGAGATCTTCAAGAGCAGACTGGACTTCAGAGAAGACCCAGGTTTGAGCAGATGACTGGACTAGAGACCTCCAAAGGTCCCTTTCAACCTGAATTACCCTACCACCTTGTAAATATAAATCTGGAGTGCAAAATTTGTCCCAGGGGTCAGGTAGGTTTTCACAGAAGATGCTATTTTTTCCCAATTATAAGACGACCATAAAAAGAATCAACACAGTACAACAAAACATGAACTATGAGAAAAGTGCTAGGTATTCAAACTCCCTGGCCTTGGCTAGCCAAAGATTTTGTATCTAAGTAGTGACATAAGCAGGCAGCTCAAAGTATGATACAGCAAGACTACAGAGAATTAAAGCCTGAATAAGCATAAGCTGAAATGAACCTGAAAGCTGTTTCTTAAACAGCTTCTTAAATTACTTAAAAGAGGTAATGTCACCACATTATACTATATGGTGAGTAGAGTTTTCTGTCATTTCACAGTGATGTGTCATTTCTCTTCCCACTGTTCAACTTCTTTTGCTCCATAATTTCTGTCGTGTGTTATCCTGTCTTATTATTTTCACAACTGGAATTTAATTTCTATTGTTATCTTTTGTCTTCTTGCCAGTTCCTTGAACATTCTCTTGTCTCTTTAGTACACTGAAGTATTTTGTTATTTCTGTTTTGTTTTTCGTGACTTTCATAAGCATTGTATAAACTACATTTTCCACCCTTATAAAAGCTATGTCGCACTTTTCAATCTGATATTACCCCACTGAGCAATAGTTCTTTTCTAAAAGGCAAACATGCACTTCTACATTTAAATGAATAAAATGCACAAGTGTGCTAAGTGCAAAACAACACAATGAGTTATTAAAGAAGCAGAGCAACAAATAATTAATAGGAATGAACTAATAAATGATCACCTAGTAATATCAATATAAATAGCTGCTAAAAGAGCAATGTTTACCTAGGGATATTTTACACTAATACTGAGCACCGACTTTTCAGAGAGAATGACCACAGATTTATTTGACAGGTATCTCTGACTTGGCAAAATGCAATCTTCACTATTCCTTATGTTCACCCTTCCCCTAAAAACTGGTCTCCTCTTGGTCTGCAGGGTGGGTTGTAAAACATGTCTTGCTAAAGCATTTTCAGACTTTCCTGTCATTTTTCCCTGTTGATTCCGGCAAGACCTGTTTTTCATCCAATTACCTCTGCTATCCCTTTGTCCTGACAAGACTATACCTGTGATTCTGGGATTAAATCCTAGACTTCCAAACAAATTGATAATATTCAGTATTTGCACTAAGGAAAGTGAGAATAACCTCTGTTACGGAGCCATTACAAAATCTAGGCTATTTTGTAGTTTGTGGATGGTAGGGCAATGATAGTGCATGTGAAGCACAGCATGTGCTTTGTAACTCAGGAGGAGAAAAAGGAAAAAAATACATTTCCAGTTAACCAATGCTATCCTGTCATATCACATTGCTCATTTTTGTGATACTGACCTCTCCCACGCCACATGTTTTAAGCAGTACAGCATCAGCTAGGCAGTTCCATTACTTAAGTGCACAGTAACATATTTTAACAGCTTCTGGGGATCACTACCAGCATCTGTCAAAAATGTTTTCTCAGACACATCCTTGTTTGTGTTGTGCAACATATATTAGAAACCAAGCAAAAAAGTGCCCCCAAACCAGAACCCCAGTATCACAGAAAAGAAAAAACCGCTTGGTCTGTTGGTTCTTGCCAAGGTTTTGGAGTCCATTCATTCAAATCAGTAGCTAAGCAGAAAGGGGTTTCAATTTCAAGTGCTAAGGATGTGATAGCAGTTTGTGAGTTATGGAAGCATTAGTCTCACTCTGGTTTCAAGTGCTGAGTTTCACTGTATGAAAATCCTCAACAAAGTCAAAGAGAATTTCACAGGCTGATAAGACTGCTCCTTCACACTGTAAGGTAGCTACTTCCATCACCTCTGAGATCTCTGCTAGGCAAAACAATAGGCACACTGGGTTGGGTTTTTTGAGAACAAGCTTGTAAATCAAGCTTTTAGGATTGACTCAGGAAAAGCACAAGCAAACTATAGCCAAGAAATTTCACATGAAGGTCCTCCTGTTCCTTGTGGTATTATGCATATACAGCATATGCATATGCAAATAGAGCATTTTGACTCTAGGAAAATTGTCTCCTTCACATAATGAATCTCTCTCACCTTTGGACTGTGGAATGGGGCACTTGCTAGGCTAAAAAGCCACATCAAAATTTCCTGGAGCCAAGCTCTGTGATTCCCAGCATTGGTGCCTACTTTTCTTATGGAATGGGGCCAGACGATTTTCCCTGAAAGGCTCAAAGCCTCTCTTCTCAGTGGTAGCATCAGACAAGCTGACTGAGCTACTACTACTCTTTTCTGACTCAGATTGACTGATACCAGTCAATAAGAATCACTGTACATGTGACATTTAGAATATGACAGGCATATTCTAAAATTTAATTATTTCTCCTTCACTGACACCTATTTTTAATGCAAATTTAAGAACAGACCCTTCTGTCATCAGCTAATCCTGCAAGATGCAGAGCTCCCTCGGTTTACATTGATTTCAAGTGAATCTGATAGCAGTGATTGGCAGCCAGATGACCTCTGTCTCTCAGAGGTTCTATCTTTGTATGATTTTCCCTTTTTCCACTCTTGGTTTCCAAAATGTCTAGCGTTTTGATTCCAGTGAAGTCTGAACAAAACAAAGCCAGCAGTTTTCTGTCTCTACAAGTAAAAACCAACAAACGCAAGATAAGAAATCACATGAAATGTTAAATTGCCATTCATCAAAAAAAATTGAAGAGAGAGAAACAAAAATCAGTTGGTACACCAGCTAGCCACTTGAGCGCAGTGTTTTAATTAATCCTGATCTATGGAATGAGGGTCAAAAAGACAACTGGACTTAGGAGTGGACTAAATAACAAATATGAATGAACAAGAAACTTAACACAAGCACCTAAACTAGCAAACATCTGACTCTTTTCTGGGAAGAAAATAATTCAAGTTGCTCTCAACACCAGAAGGACACAATTTTATGCAGATTGGGGCACTTAAATATCTTTGAAGCAGGGTGAAGACTTTTTTTTCCATGTCTGTTTTTTCAGAAACCCCATAAATTTTATTTTCTGTCACAGAAACAAACAAAAACTTTTGTGGCTACAAGCGGCACAACCAAATAAACTAACTATTATTTGTCCACATGTCTCGTGTTCTGTATGCAGATATTTTTCAAGCTTTAATTTTAAATATATATAGGGAATAATAGAAAGAAAAGGATATTTTCATTTGCTTAATTAACTGCCAAACCCTTTGGCAATTCAGCCCTCTCTATAGCAAAGAAGTGAATATATTATTTTAAGTTTATGCTACATGTGCAATGATGATGTAGTGCAAGCATGCGATTGTTATAATTTCTGTCATTTTCCTTCTATTTTCCCTATATCTTCTTGCACATAATAGGAGTAGATAAAATACATGAATATCCTAAAAATTATCAGTCTGAGTCTCCAAGTGGGGCATCTTTAAAGCTTACAGCTTTGAGTTTCCACAGGACATGACAGTTTGGTGGGGTTGGTTTGTTTGTTTTTTCCGAAGCAAGTATAATTACTTTAAATTACCACATTTTTAATATAGTGACATGTTGCTGGTCTGATGTTCTTTGATGCTCAAAGTTAGATTGGCAGAAATCAGAGCAGCGCAGGGGCTTACAGAAATGTGATAGTTGTGCTTGGCAGCAATTACTCTGTGAAAAGCACAAGGTGACTTTGCTTTTTCCTCTCTTTCCTTCTTTTATTTTTCATATTTTTTCCCCTCCAAGTTTGGCATGAATCTAAAGAACGAAAAACTAATTTAACGTGACAAATGCTTTCATCACTCCCCTAACCTCTGAAGTGAACACTCTGACAAAGACAATATGTGAGCTATATGCTTTTCTTTCGACACTTTATAAATTACTTTCTTGTAACTGGGTTTTTACCACCAGCCCAATATCTTGAGGATGTCCTAATTTGAATGGCTGGTTCTACATTCTTCATATGTCACCCCTGGATAATAGGAATAACTCCTGGGCTTTGTGAAATGACGTATGTCTCAAATGGGATTGTAGGACAATTTTATTTACACACGGCATGCTGGAATTTACCAAAACGTTGTACAACACTACCAACTTATACTCTGCATTTCAGTTACAGCTGCCTGCTGAAGAAACAGGGAGAAATGATATGTCTGGCTTTAAGTCATCAGACAACATCTTGTATCCTGTGAAGGAAAATGTTAACTGATATGATTTTTCCTGTACTCTGCTATTAAAAACAGGATTAACAGTCAGACATAGAAACAACTTAAAATGCTCTTTTTAGTGGAAATGATCTTCAGATGAAGATTCAGGAGAATTCTGACACTGACTGCCTCATAAAGGAAGGGTCTATTTAAAAACACAAACTTCAATGATATGAACCACCAATCTACATGTATCTTAAAAAAGCAAACCCCAAAGTTTTGTTCGAACAAGACACATTGTCATTATTTTGACAAATGTTTCACTTCTTGAAATCTCAGTAGTATCTTTATTGAACATCACTAACATACTGTAGCAAAAGATTCAAAAGCTTATTATGCATTTATTGTTATGAATTTATTTTAACGCCTAAACCATAATGTCTTTTCATTTGCCTCTTTTGTGATTTGTGTATTATCAGAAAGGCAATAGGAATGCCTGAACAATTTAAAAAGTATTTATTCTTTTCTCTCTGATGCTTTTTTGCTTGTCTCTGAATCACTCCTCATTTGATACTTTTTTCTTGCCACCTACAATCTTTGGCATGTTCTCTGAAAGTCCCACATTTAAATGTGAACTATATTTTCAGTGACCTATCTGTACCAATTCCTCCATCTCTTTTATTCTAGGAAGATACATTTAAAAATCCTGAAGTCTAAGAGAACTTCTAAGTATTCTTTCAACGTAATTTACCTCATATTTGCCAGCATTGCTTTTTTCATTTAGTCCTGCAATAATCTTGATTAGCATTGATGTGATCATATTCACACAGCCTAGATATATCGAGAAACCTAAGTAGCATAACAGGATTATTCACAGGATTAATTGCAGCTATTTTCTGGCTTTGCTGTATACTCATTCTTTATTGTGTATGGAACGAAGCTTGTCAGGTAACTTCTCATTACTTAATCCTTGAGCCAACACTCTCATTCTAAAACCTGCTTTCTTGTGTTTACTAGCCAATTCTATTGCACTCATCATTTTTTAGTCAGGGAAGACAACCTCAAAAACTTCTGTCAAAATGGATCACTTATGTCATTACTTGAAACAATAGATCATTCATCAGTTATTAAAAGTCAATGCATTATCTTACATTCCCTTTTGTCTTCGTATATGAAAGTGTATAAAGAAATAGCCATGTTGCAAAGCTTTGCTTTAGATTACAGTAACCTAAATACCAGGAAAAATATGTTTCATAATCTATCACTTCAAAGTTATGTAGATGATTAGAAAAGTCTACTTGTGGTATATCACTCCCCATGTGCATAATCACTCAAACAGAGAGCTGTTGTATGATAAGTGTCATGTACAATAAATCATGTGCTTTCCAATCTTTTTATTTGTATATCAAACTAAGCCTGCAATTCATCTGTTAGCTTTGTATTACTGAGTATACTGGAATGTAGGCCTCGCCTAAAGAGACAGCAGCAATAAAACAGCCAGTCAGCTCTCTCTTACTGCTGTATATGTTAACTACATATGGAAGCTCATTAGTATGAAAAATAGATTTTCCTTAGAAAACAGTGTCTATGCTGTTGAACGAGAATACGGAGTAAATTCAGTATGTCTTTATAGGTCTTTTGAGCACTAAATATGAGATTAGATTCAGAGATGAACTAAAGCCCTCACAGAATAGGTCTCGAAAGTATCAAGCTACCGTAGCTCCAAAATACTCATTGAAGTTAGAAAGTTTGTGCAGCACCTCATTGTCACCAACATATTGTCAGAGGCACTGTGAAGGGTATAAAATAACAGAGCTAGTTGGAGTAGACACTTAAATAAACCACCAGAACAACAGACAAGGAGGGGGGTGCCTGGGGGAGTGGGTGCCAAAAAATAATTGCATTAAGAAAGACAAGATAACAGAAACATACTAAAAAAATCTCGAAAGACCATAGGAAGAATGAAGACATGGTGTGGTCAGTGTTCACATATTGATCCTGGGAAATAAGCACAACATTTAGAGTTTCCTTTCTATATTTTTGCTGTCAAAAGACTAAAGAAAGTGTGGAATACCAAAAATAACAGTGCATAGAATGGAACTATCTATTTAGATCTAACACCACCAGGAATTTATTCACAAAAACGCAGACTGAGACTTATGAAATCCCAGGAGGTTCCGTTACTTACAGGGAGTCACTCACCAGCACAAAAATCACATTTTTTTCCAAATATTTTTTTAATATATGGTAATACAACAAAAAATCATCGTTATCACCCACTGGTTGGACCATCCATGAGAGATGCGTGTACAACACCTGAAGTTAACGCTGCACTGAGAATCCTGAATCGACTTCTTGCTTCCTCTGCTCTTATGGCAGCAAACAGGAGGTGAATGTTTTATTTTACCTCAATCATCAGCATAAGGAATAATAATTTTCTTTGCTCATTACAAACACAAATCTGTGTAACAGACTAACCATCCTAACACCTGCTGAATTTTCACTTCCTGACATAGCTGTGTGATTTGATAGAGAAAACACAGCCTTACCTATGAAATATGCCAGCAGGATGGCAAGCAGGACTGCAGCAGCAATTGCAGATAAAGCGGCACATTTCCAGCTACAATACTTGGAGGGCTTCTTGAGCTTGAATGCATTCCTGGAGAATGTATTTCTAGGTAACAGTCTGGGAGGTGGAGTATAAACTGTTCCTGAGGTCAATGGGTAACCAGGGGAAGAGCTACTGAACAGTGGAGTAGTTCCAGAAGATGTCTTGAACAAGAAATGCCTGAAAAACATAAAATGGAACATAGAGTTGTAGTTAAGGAAGAATACCTTCTATTCCATCCCAGCTATGATAATGTGTTAAATTCAACTAAAAGGGATTCTGTATGAAGAAATAAGATGAAAATTCATCTTTTTCCTATCAGAGCTTAAGAACTGTCACCAAACCACACTGTTAGGATATCTGCTTAATCCTTTCAGTACTTAGATGCAACTTGACAAGCTAAAACACCAGCACAACTGATGAGGTGTCACTGAGTACCAGTTGAGATTGAACCTGTAAGACATGTGAGCAGCCTAGTAACAAAGCTCATATTCAGAAGGGATGTGATTGTCAGTTCCTTTTGGTCAGTGTTCGATTAGGACAATGCAGGTTAAAAAAAAGGACTTAAATTGCCCACACATTTATTAAGAAGGAAATAAAGTACAAAATATACTGCCTAACAAAACCTCAGAAAATGAAATTGCTGACATCACCTTCCAGATAGAGGAAATGGAAAACACAAGCTAGAAGATGGGCTTCTCTAGGTTAACTTCTCCCAGTCAGGAAGAAATGACTATAGGCATGTCCCCAGTAAATGATAAAAAATGGAGAAGCACAAAATAAAGGCAGTGGTCTTCAAGGCCACTTTTTTTTGAGAGAAAAGAGCTCTGAAGATTGGCTCCTTCTTCAATCTGAAAAATAAATGAGTCTTGGAACCAATGAGAATGAAGATATTCAGTATTTTCTAAAACCAAACCCCAGGTCTTACTTCAAATGTAGAAAAGCTTGACAGTTTTATTCAGATCAGAATCCCATATGTCACTCTCAAACCACCTGCTAGGACTCCAAAACCAATTACAGTCACAGTTTATTACAACGATTTGGATGTCTGAAACTGAAATGCGTTTCCTAAGTATGTTTTCCAGCCCATCATCATGCATGTGCATAGTTCCAAACACAGGATTTACTGCATACTTCTTATAAAGAATAACAGAGATGATTTTAAAGGTCATTAAAGCACTTGTTTTTTGAAATGAAACCCAGAGCATAATAAATTGCATAGAATTTGCATACAGGTAGAAGATAGTAAAAGAAAGGCTGGCTAGGTTTCTCAGTTTTATGATTGAACATTCACATTTGAAGGCAGTCTCTAAAACATGGTCTTGTTTTTAATGCATCATTAATAAATTCTATTAATAACCATGAAAAATCCCTTAGTTTGACACTACCTTTGTTATCGTGTTTTTTTAAACCCCAAGTGACCTCGGACATCTCTTACAACAGTGATCAAGATTTAGTTTGTTTCAGAAAATATTTCAGTCACTTAAGATACTGCTGGTCTTCACTGACATAAGTGTATACTTGTGCTCTGGGGACACCGTAGATGAAAACTTGAGACACACATGTACACAAATCAGAAATGGCTTTCAAAGCCTATCTAGTTCAAGATTAATTCTGTATTTTGTTTTGGGTTTATAGATGAGGTATTTGGAAAGCAAAGAATCATAGAATCATAGAATAGTTAGGGTTGGAAAGGACCTTAAGAACATCCAGTTCCAACACCCCTGACATGCAGAATTAAAATGGAATATCCAGGCTAGAAACATTCTGTCATTTTGTTTCTCAAATAAAGTTGCCTTTCTTTTTTCCTTATTAGTGAGGCTCATTAGACATTAGAATTGCTTCTTTTCTGCACACTGCATACAACCTATGAGAAAACATAGTAAAGGCAAATACTAAAAGGTTTTCCTCCTCTGAATTACCTAGCCTTTTAAACTAAAAAAGACCCTTTCTGGTTACAGGAAAAGAAGAAATAATGGAAGTCTGATTTCATGAACACTTAATTTTAACTCTCTACTTTGCAGCAGCTGAATTAAAATAATTGCTGGGAAAATGCTGCTATAGGGCTGGTTGGATTATGCTAGATCTAGTGACACTTATGTTCCTTTTGTCTGGTTAAAACCTGATCAACTCTTGTTAGCAGAAGCAGTTTTAGTCCTTTCTACTTTGTCTGTGGCACTGGCAACACAATTCCACTTCTGTAATAGGAACTAGCGATTGAAGTGCCATGGAACATGAGCAAGGAAAAAAGGAAGGACAGAAGGAAGAGTGGTCTGGTGAGACAAAGTAAGGTAGGAAGGTCCATATCATTCAGGTTCTGCATCTGGCTGAGCCCAGGACCACCTTCTGCTCCTAAATCCTCGTGGCATGAGCGGCCCTTTCAGGCTTGGACCCACGGGTCTACAACAGAAAGTTCATACAGTTCTTTCCTTGTTCTAGCCCCAAAGTAGATCTCACAGAATCAAACTGGAAATTGCAGTCCTTGGCACTGCCTTTATCTGCAATGTCAATTTTTTTAAACCCAGGAATTTTTTTGTCCTCTTTAGCTGAGAAGACAGCTACAGTACCAACAGAATTTTTAATTTAAAGCATTGTTAAAGTAAACTCAGATACATAATGAAACTCTACTCCCATTAAAATTGAATTAATGAATATCTAGATATAGTTTAATAGAACATGTCAATCATATACTGTTTCATGTGAGAAGAAAAAAAGTAGCAGAAAAAATTAGTTCCACTGTGATCCACTTTGAGATACGTAAAGAATATAAAGAAAACCACATACTTATCCATGCAAACATAATCTCTATTGTATTGTTAAAACTGATCCAAACTTGATAGAAGCAAGAAAGGCCAAATGAAATGGAGGAGGGGAATAGTGTCATTCATAAAGCAAAACCAGAAAAAATATCATTGGATAAACTCTGAATTTTGTCATACCTGCAACTCTTACCCATGTATTTTGAAAGCTAGAAGTTTCTTGTCTCTATGAGAAGATTTCTAGCAAAGTAGTAACCATGAGAAGGTAGCACACCATCTTAAAGGGCAGAAAATCTACCTTCAGGAGCTTGAAAAAGACATTTCACTAAAGACATGTCCAATATCCACCAAGCCATTGTGGAAATCTCTTGCTGCATCCAGAAGTTGGAGACCAGAGTAGCAGACATACCTTAAGTTATAGTAAAGCACACCAGAAAGACTGAGAACATAATGGACGAAGCACTTGAACCCCCTGAGTTTTAAGTACAGATTCAGCTAATAATAGAAATAAATTGTCTTGTCTCAAGTCTATCCCTAAAACCAATGATCTATAGTTATATTTTTATGTAGGATTCAACGTGCTCTGATACAACCAATTGTCTGTGTGCCCAAGCTGCACAGAGAGAACATGAGCATTTATCAACATTAATTACAATCTCACAGCGGTAACACTGGGAGGCACAGTACAATGACTGCTTATGAAAAGAAATGATCTCACTTGTACTCATTCATTTGATTTGAAATACATTCCATATTAGAATTAAAACCCCTGTATATTCTCTGTCTTACCTGCTCACCTATCAAACACTATTAAAAAACCAACATTTTCTACCTCACAATTAGCATTAATAATTTGATGAAGACTGGGACTAGATTTCTGTTTCAAAAACACGGGAGTAAATTTGCTACTTCCTGTGCATCATGAAGACATTCCTGTGCTGGAAAATTACAAGACTGTCAGTATATGGTGATTCAGTAATGTATGCGTCTATGAAAGCTATGGAAGGAGCATGCACGCTGCTCACAGGGAAGAAGTGAACCTTGCAGCTCATTCAGTGTTCCCCTCTGCTGCTCTGCAGCCTCCTGGGCAGTAAAATGCACCCCCAGGTTTTTGAGCAGAGCGCGTTGCTGATGCATGGGACCACCTACACCCAGGAGAAAGATGACATCTTGGAAAGCTGGGCTTGCAAGGGACATTTGTCTACAGTGCTGGGGACTAATAATAAATGGAAAAAGCTTTATTTTGCTTTCTTCATTAAGTCAGAGCTCTCTACAGCATTTATTTTCCCACAGGTCAAAAGGAGCTCTGGTGTTCAGGGAATAGAGGTCTGACCGAGACTGTATTAACTTCCATATTGTTTGAGAGAACAATCTGTTTTTTTCCCCTCCTTTCTGGTCAGATTGTCTTGACAGCACACTGCAAGAATGAGTTGAGAAAAAAGATGTGTTTTGCAATGAAAAATTGTAATAGAAAGGAAGAACACAATACTTTCTAATATAAATTGCTTCTTTCCCACCACATGCTATCCTAAGCTGATTCTGCAAGAAAAAATAGAGAAAACTGTAATGCTTAAATTGTCTTTTTTTTTATTTCTTTCCATAGGTTTTTAGTAGTAATTAAAAAATAGAAATAAAATAGTAACAGCTTGATTTAATGGTTTTAGGACTTAAAAAATATCTTCAAGTTGTGGTAAAATCACATCTGTATAATTTCATTGGACATTCATCAGAAAAAAACCAATGAATTTTAGAACATAACATGCTGACTTTCTTTAGGAGAAAAAATAATCTTCTGCAGTCTTGTAACTCCTCTTTAAAGTAGCCATGAGTCATTTTATGTCAGTGGTAGACTCAAAGTGGCTGCCAAATTCAGACAGTGAGGTTTTATGGCAGTTTTCTAACTTTCTAATACAGAAAACCCCCAAGATGGAAGAAAACTACAAGCTGTTCCTGTGCCTTTTTTACTGAAATGACCTCTGAGTGTTAGACTGGTGCACGGTTTGGTTACCTGTGTACGGGCCTCTCAATCGTTCCCCAAATGAGATTTGATTGAATGTTCTTGTTCTCAGGTTCTTGCAGCAAAATACAGGGTTATCAGCAAGGCTTACGCAGCTGAGTCTTTGCTGGTGTGGTAAAATTGCACAGGTTTGACCCTTTTTAGCACCTACAACACAGGGACCCGGGTATCTCCCAACTACACTAAAACTAGCAATAAAGATTTAAAATCTGTAGTTAAAAGAAATTGTCAACACTCATCAAATCTCCAGACTAAACTCAGTAAGAAAGACTTTTCAGGGGAAATCCACACTGTATAAATGAACTGGCCAATGTAAACAAGGGTGCCTGTGCTCACCCTCACACCCAAATGTCTGTTGCAAACATAGTACAGCCCTCACAAGAAGACACTATTTCAGTGCTTTTCAGCCTCCTGCAGACAATCAATTTGTAACTCCCTGTGCATGGTGCAGGAACCAAGGACACTCTATTAGGCACGGAAACAGTAATTCATAATGAACCCATCAATACCAATGGGACACTTCTATCGACTGTAACGTGACTCTGAACTTCACAGCAGCCACCCAGCCTCCAGCGCAGCTCTAATGCCAGTTTCCCAGCTCTTGACAGGATCATGATTCCTTAAAGGCTGGGGTTTCCACATCCCCAGGCAAAGTCTTCAGGAAAATGCAGGGTGAAAAGCAAAGTGCCATGGGTAAGTACCAGACCTGCTTGCGACCATCATCTCCGCTCTCTTAATAAAGACACAGCTGGACACACAAAAGCACAGTAATTGAAAGCTGCCCAACAGGGTGGTAGGATGATTTACAAAAAGGCAGATGCCTGCCTTTGGGCACCCTGATCTGTCATATTATTAAACAAAAACAAATGGGCAATGTTCACAAAGCTGCAACTGAAAAGAGAGAATAGGTAAAACCCGGTAAACCGTGTATTGTCCTTTAGCTGCACTGTTGGCTCTGTTCTGGATACCTTTTTATAGGAGTGTCGTGGTTTAAGCCATAAATCAGCCACGCAGTTTGTTCACTCACTTCCCCCTTTTTCTTCCCTCTGCTCC
>JANRGW010030883.1:37737-58756 GCA_024733675.1 Psilopsiagon aymara | reverse complement strand
CAGGTTGAGATAAGAACAGTCCAGTAACTAAGGCATAACACAAACCACTGCTGCTACCACCAATAATAATAATGACACAAGAAATACAAGGGAAGAGAATACAATCGCTCACAACCGATACCAAGCCTGAGCCAGCAGGTAAAACCATAGGGTGGTCCATGGCGTGTACCTTCTATATCTTCTCTCTCGAACAGTAGGACGCTTTCTGTTAATAGCTGAGATGTGTGTTGGTACATGTGAGGAGCTGGATAGATCAGATAGATCGTCTCTCAATTGTTTGAGGTCCTGGGACAGTTGAAATGATGGAAGGGGTGAAATTGTCTTTGAACTCTCAGAGTTTATGAATTTTATCCACTGTTGGCAGTACTATGCCATTCCAGGTTACTTTTGCAAATGAATGGGCATATGATGAGGGTTCATTCCATGAAAAATTTCACCACATGTGTTGTGCATATTTAACTTCATCTTGCATTATCTTTTTGCCTCTTTTTTTGCTTTTCCACTTGCATACGGGGGCATCCGGTATTGGTAGGAGTTGGTCCTCTGGTTTAGCTGTGGTGATTATCACTGCGGTTTGGATAGCTGCTGTACTTGTCACTGGTGGTGGTGTAGCTGCTGTGCTTGGAGCTGCAGTAGCTGTGCTGTCCATTACGGTTGAAGTTTGAGTAGCTACTGTACTTGTCCCTGGGGTTTTTGTAGCTGCTGTGCTTGGAGCTGGAGTAGCTGCTCTGTCCGCTTCTCTCCCATCAGATCCAGGGACATTTTTTTCCTTTTGAAGGTGCTGGATAGTATTGACCAGGGCTCTGTAAGCATAGGACAAGACCCAGCAAGTTGCCATCATTTGTCTGTCTCTGGTATGACCAGAATGACAACACACCTCATTTAAGTGTTTTACTGATTTTTCTGGATTTTGCACTTTTTCAGTGGTGAAGTTCCAAAGCACTGGAGGGGCCCCCTGGCCTAGATACTTGCCCATACTATCCCACACTCCCTGCCACTCATGACTGTCCAGCCTTGGGGAAAATCTCTTGATCCTCCTATATGGTCGTCTAACCCTAGACAAGGCCCAAACCTGGCTCTGCTTAACTCTCAGGACCAGATGAAACGGTCATCGGTAAAACACACTCTGTATGTGTGCCAACATGGTGATCCCCATCACAATCAGCAGGCAGGTCTCAAAGGTACCTAAAGGCCATTCAAAACCTTCAGAACTCTCAAATGATGCTGCAAATGGTCTGGTGGGGGGGCTGGGAACATAAAAGTATGTCTCCTTCACATGTTGACCACCCGAGGAGGTGAAAAGAGATGTGCAATTGCTAAACACTTCTATTATATACCTCCCAAAGAATAGAGTTGGTGACCACACTGGGAACAAAGGCCAGGTCTGTTTCATGATTGCTGAGTCTGTTGTATTACAAGTCATTCCAATAAAGTACAATATAACAAGAACCTTAACCCAAAACCCATATCTGAAAAATGTTAAGATAACAAATACCAGCTGTAAGCAAAGTACCACACTCTGAACATGTGAGATCCAGAGCAACAACTTTGAGAGCCAATAAATCAGCACTGTAACGAGTGACTATTAATCCTATTGTTATCTCAACCCTTCATGCCCCACATTGGGCGCCAAAAATAACTGTCAGCTTAACTCTCGGGAAAAGAGGAAGATCAACCCCAGTGTCAGCTGGGTTGGCCTCAGGCCAGGCACGCTTCAAGTCTGCTGTACCTTTGGAGTCTGTCACCACTAGACTCTTCATGGTTTACATCTGCCTTTCCACCCGACGACCAAGCTGTCAACTGAACTCTTCTGGGTTCCTGCCCCAAGTTTTTACATCCTGGGCATGATGTGCTGTGGTATGGAATGCCTCTTTGGCCAGTTTGGGTCAGGTGTCCTGTCTCTGCTTCCTCCCAGCTTCTCCTCCTCCCTGGCAGAGCATGATGCTGAGAAAGTCCTCTCAAACCAAATATTCTAAGCCATTAACTATAAACATCGGTGTTATCAGCACTGTTCCCAGGCAGAAAGTCAAAACCACAGCACTGCACCAGCTACTAAGAAGGAGAAAAATGACTGCTACTGCTGAACTTAGGACAACACATCAAACCTTCTCCATCCATGACTTTCATTTGTCTACGCAAAAAAAACCAAACCAACAACCTAAACCCAACAACAACCAAAGCCCAAAACCAATTTCTCTATTTCTTCATGATTTCTAGGTGCCACATGTCCCTGTTGCAGCTGAGCAGCAGAAGTCCTAGAGAAAAGGCTCCTGCCTTCTGCATGTGTCTGTCTTACTACTCACAAGCTGCTCAACTATGCTGTGTATGCATGCATCCATCTGTATACCTATTTGACATTTCACAGAAGTACAAAAGCCCAAACTTTTACTATATTTCAGGAAGCTAAAATATTACAGATTATCCTTAATTATAGATTATCCTTATCTGATATAAAAAAATAAGAGGGGTGGTTGTAATATATTTTCTTCTCTCTAGGAATCATATTAACAAAAAGTGAGATTGCTGGCATCTCCCCTGGTATCCTCCCATTTTTGTAACATGTTCATAGTGTTGTGATGAGCATGTGTTTTATGGATCATCTGGAGAACTGTAGGAGACAGAGCAGCTGGATATTTGGGAGACAGAAAATTTCAAATGCTTACAGGAATAGATTATGCAGTAATTGCAGAGATTTAACCATTTCATTCCTTTTCTAGCAGTCTTCCTCCTTCTCTGTCTGTTTACAAAGAGATGCTTCTTAAAATGGAAGTGAAGGTTTGCTGCTTTGCAGGGTTTTGCTTAGTTTTTACTGACAGAGAGCATTGTGCTTCAGTCTGGCTCACTGTCAAAGAAATAGTCATATCCAATGCCAAATTGCAGCACAAGTCTATCTTGAATGACAGACTAAAGTTGTGTAAGGATGTGAAAACAGGTGGTCTGGGATGTCTGGTATCAACAGAGCATCTGGTAATTGGAGTGTGACTACATTATACTTCGTACTCCTAATCTAGAGTGGAATTAGCAATGAATGAAGAAGCTTGCATCTTTTCCAAGCCTATCATTTTGTAACCTGTCCTGAGTACCCAAATACAGACAAATGTGTGCTGTATGTCTAAAAATACTTCTGTTAATCTAAAATTTCACTACACAATTTGTATTTCTTCAGTGACTAGAAGTCAGATTTTCTTCACATATGACAGAGTATTTGCAAAGCATGGCTTTGCTCTCTTTTGTGAAGACCCAAGAGCTGTTGAGAAACACTTCAGAGATTTTTGACTGCTTTGTTCAGCTACAATGGAGTAGATAAAGTAAACATACTTTTATGTCTGTTTAGTGTTACCAGCTGTATTGATTTTAGGCATATTTAATAAATAAAATTACTTAAATTAACCCTTGAGAGTGGGCATCCTTTCTGTCTTTGAGGTCAAACGCTTGTTATCAACAATTTACAAGCAGTTTTAAGTGGGCACACAACTAAAGGCCAGAAGCCCTTCCTTGTCAGATGACCACAGAAGGTGCTTAAGACAGTGCCCTGGGTGCAGCAGTAGCAGCCATTTTTCTCCTTCTCAGTAGCTGGTGCAGTGCTATGGTTTTGGCTTTCGACCTGGGAACAGTGCTGGTAACACTGATGTTTTTAGCTGCTGCTTAGAATGTTTAGTCTGACCAAGGACTTTCTGAGTCTCATGCTCTTCCAGGGAGGAGGGGAAGCCAGGAGGAAGCAGAGATAGGACACCTGACCCAAACTGACCAAAGAGGTATTCCATACCATAGCACATCACACCAGGGTGTAAAAACTGGGGGCAGGGACCTGGAAGGGTTAGATCACTGCTTGGTTGGGCTGGGTATTCGTAAGCAGGAGGTGAGCGGTTGTATTCTCTTCCCTTGTTGTTCCCTTACCATTATTATTATTGGTGGTAGCAGCAGTGGTTTGTGTTATACCTTAGCTACTGGACTGTTCTCATCTCAACCCTTGGGAGTTGCATTCTTTCGCTTCTCCTCCCCATCCTTCTAGAAGGGGGGAGGGGAAGGGGGATGAGTGAGAGAGTGACTGCGTGAGTTATTGCTGGGCTTAAACCACAACAGACAGACACTGTAGGGAATGTAGTTTTTGCTAATAATGCAGGTTTTACATTCTTGGAGACAAGGAGTGCAACATTTTTCTTTATTTTTTTTTTAATTATTTTAAATTAATTCACTAATTAATTATTAAAAATATTTTAGGTACAGAATTATAATAGCAGGTATAGCAGCATATGGTCTTATTAAACATGAAATATTCTATTTTATGGAGTGTCAGCCCTTCCATGGTAACTCCTCATGTACACATACTTTCCTGTAGTAAATAGAAAGTGATTCATGAGACTTTATCACACACTGAAAAATGAAATATAGGCCATAGTTTCAATAGCAACATTTTTCAGTTAGGTTCCTTTTAATGACTGGTTTTCTTTAGAGCTTGACTCTTCTACTGAAACCAGGTTTCTGGTTTATTATGGAGTTAAGAAAGACTGATGAGGAAGACTATAATGTTCTTTTAATGTTCTTTTTATATAGGATGCTGGAATATCCCCACTCACATTTAAGCTCAGACATAAAAATAAAAAGATTTAAAAAAAAACCAACTTTCAAATCATTGATGATGCAAATCCTTTTAAACATTCTTATACCTCTTCTGTTGTTCTGATGAAAAAGTTAGTTTTGTTGTTTCAGGGACTTGCACAAGAATACAACACCACTGAGGATCATCTAGAGGAGAATTATGGTGCTAGTATTATTCATTTGCCCTTGTGAACACATGATAGTAATATCAGGGTGACACCTGATGAATATGCATCTTGTAATAAAACCAACAACATAGAAACATGAGTATCAGGAACTCCTCTCTCTCCATGAAAAGGAAACTTATTCTGCAGAATATAGCCGTCCATGGTAACCAGGGTTGTATAACCTCTGATTGCAGAGATCATAGCTTTTCATCATGCAAAGCTGATGATTTTTCCCTTAAATTTCAGAGGTCATTAAAAGAGATCCTGTGCAGTTGTTTGCCTAACCATATAACGTGTACAACCAGTAGACTGCATTCTCTAGTCTAAGCACTGATTTGCTGGTCTAGTTCCCAAGGCATTGACCCGAGGTGTTTAGGGAAAATAAAAATAATGAAACAAGCAAACACCCTAACCATGGATCATTATTATATTTAGTATCTGTTTACAGTATTGCAAGTTTATATTTGCTGGATGACCTAAACGAAAGAGGAGAAATCAAGTGCTAAGGCTCTCTTCAATAATGAGCAGGATAGAGATGGTAGTCTAGCTCCAGTTATCTTACAATATTATAAAGAAATAATCAATATTTAGTTTCTATTATGTTTAGAATTCCTAATAACACTGACGTAAAGCAAAGTGTGAGAAACTGAGGGTCCTCTGACAGGCAGAAACCACATTTCTGCCTTTTATTGCAAAACCTCATTTGGCCAGATTTTAAACTACCATGTCTTGTTTTGTGAGAATTCACCAAGGAATAGCTGTCAGCGTTAAAAAGTTAGCCTTTAAAGATGGTAAAGCATGTATGCGTATGCTCTCCCTCCATCAAATAGCTTTGAAATGCCAAAGGTCATTACCTGCTCTAGTACCAGAACTCTTGTAACATGCTGTGGTGTTTTAGGTGCCTCTGTGTGTTCCTGTTAACTTCTTAATGCTGACAGCTTCATGGAGATATGACTGTTGGTCCGAGGTGTTTCAGGCATTGTCTCTTCTTCTCCTTTTGACTAAGAAAATATTGCATGCTTTGCATTTCAAAATATATTATTGTTAAAATTAATACATTTAGTCTTAGCAATGTGGTGCTACTAACATCACCATTACAAAGTATGCAGGAGGTGCACCACTGAGTCTATATAGCAATGCTGAAAATAAAGACAACTATGAGTCAATTTGTAGAACACATCTCTATTTCTGCAAACCAACCACAATCCAGCAGCAGACTGGATTGAGAAATAATTTGATCTACTAGAACTCTAAACCCCCAGTTATTAGGTCAGACTTAAAGATAATTTTCCTTTTTGGACTGTCACAATGACAGAAGGAAACAAGGGATGGGCTGTGGGGAGAGAGCTCTTTTCAAGTCAGGTCTGGTGTGCTCCTTGGCAGAACTGCTTGCATTGCAGTATGTGTTGTGGACAGCTGTAGGTGCAGCACTGGAACAGGGTGCCCAGAGAAGCTGTGGCTGCCCCATCCCTGGCAGATTGGATGGGGCTCTGAACAAACTGGTCTAATGGAAGGTGCCCCCACTGATGGCAGGGGAAGGAACTAGATGATCTCTGATGTCCCTTTCAACCCAAACTTGCCTATGATTCTTTGAAACCAAGACTGATTGATAGATGTGTTTTAAATACTAGAAGTGCTCCGTATTTTTTAGAGATAAATATATTGCCTTACCTCTGTAATCAAGGGTATCATCTCTAATATACTTCAGTGCTGAAACCAGGATCTGAAGCTGGTTTAAAATATTCTTCATTAATTTTTCTGGAGCTGCATTATGAATTAAAACTTGCATAGAAATGTAAGCCAAAGTAATAAGACTGGAACCAGAATTCATTTTACTTTCCAAATTAGACTTTTATAATAAATGGCAAATTGAAATGCCATTACAAAAAGGTTACCATCTTTTATTGCACGAAGTTAAGAACTTAAATTTTACTAATGGCGCAATTTTCTCTGTAATTCATCTTTTACTTAATAGCATATAATTGTTTAAATAACATTTTAGTCTCTGTAGGAAGAAGATATTTGCAAGGAAAGTCTGACTGTTAGCTCAGGAAAACCAGAGAGAGACCAGAGACCTCTTCTCAAGATATTTAGATATATTACTTTGTATTTCACTAAGCCACAGGAGCATATCATTTCTACACTGCGAATTGATTTGTATTCTGGATGATGACTTCAGTCTTTTTCCCCTTTTTTCCTAGCAAAACACTTAGGGGAAATTGTTTAAAATTCACTTTTTGGTGTTTGATTTTTTTTTTTTTTTACTAAACTTAATAGGGTGCTATGAATGTGATTTACTGAAATAGATTTGTAAGTGAAAGAAAAATGTGCTCAGAATTGCAATTAAGCCTATAGACAAGAATGTGTGATTTTAAGCTTAAAACTTTCAAACACCAGGTCTACTCTGCCTTCAAGGGATACAGTAGCCCTGAATGCATAAACTGTATAGTTCTGGATGGTTTTAAAAATGTTGATAGGAAGATCTCACCTAAATGCTAATCCACTTTACCATCCACAGAATATATTTGGGCAGCTGCTTTCCTTTTAGTGTGCACAAAGACTGTGTGACTTCAGAAAAGTTGCACACCTTGCAGTCTAAAGCTGTTGTGGGACTCATAACCTGCACGTTGCACTTCAGTCTCTTGAAGCGTAGTTAACATACTCCAACACAATCAAATGGACCACAATAACAGTCCTTTTTGTTCAGATTTGATAATGCCTATCTCCTGCTGCACAGGGAGGGACTCAGAGCCTGGAGTCAGGAGGTGTGGAATAAGGATATCAGGTCATGCTCAGTCTGATTGCCCAGCTCCTACCAATGAGCAAGCTCACATCCATCACTGAGCAGTGAGCAGGAGCTCTGTCCTGGACTGGGATGTGTTCCCACCACCCATCAAGGCAAAACAGCTGTACCATCCTGCTCCCCTTGGAGCCTGCTTGGGGACTACCACGTGCAAGCAAATGCAGGGATCACGGGGACAGGAAGAAATGAAGCAAGACACTCTCTCCCAAGAAGAAAAGCTGTGTTTCTCTGCTCTGCAAGCCGTTACGTATCATGTCCAAAGACTTAATGCAAATATGTAAGCTGTCCCTGGAGCTGGAAAAAAATCTATAATATTTCTATTGCTGTAATATCCATGTGCCAAGTGCAGACATTTGTTTGATTTGGCCTCTGGCATTTTTATCTGGCATGCTCTCCATTTAATTTCTCCCATCCTATATCAATTTTGAAATTCCTTTGGTTTAAAAAAAAAAAAAAAGAAAAAAAGAAAAAAGAAAATAAAAAATCCTCAACTTCCCCTGTATGGTTTTTCAGTTGAGATGTCAATGAAAAAAGCCTTCTTTTCTGAAATATTAGTACTAATATAGTGGCAATCCTCCTGAAAAGCTGAAGGAAAGGTTTTGCCTGTTGTAGCTGCCTGTGAAATGCCCCCTTCCCTCCCAAGCTTGATGTCGTTTGCATCCTAAATAGCAGATGCTGCAGCTGCCACATGCTTCACTGAGCAGTGTATCTTGGTGGCATCCCAATCCTGCCTTGTCATGTCATTTGGAATTGTTACATTGGAACTTAAACTAACCCCAGGAATTGTACCCACACCTTTGATAACTGTATATATTTCTTCCCATCAAGGGGAGGGGCCTGGATGAGACTTTCTTGGACAGGAGAGGTGGGGCTAACTAGCATCTCCATTTGCCATCATATTAACTTGGATTTGTACATTTTGTGGAAAACCAAAAGCTTATTAGCCTTTCAGGTAACAAGCATTGCTTATGTTACATGAGCAAAAAGGCTTTAGCTTTTGCAGTTAGATTAAATCACTAATTAGTTTTTCAAGCAATGTTCCTGTGAGAATTTACCACACATAGCCATGAAGTGTAGCAAAAATGTCTTGACCATTTGTGGGGAATAGAGAGGTGTAAGCAAAGGTTGCAGGTTATCAGTGCATCAGTGTGTCAACAGATTTTCTGCAAGGTTATAAAATAGCTTTATGTATTGACCCAAATTCATTCAGTTCCAAGGAAGAACTCCCCTGCTATTTACTGGGTGTCAGCCACGTGATAAACTTGGCACAGGCTCTAGATTCTCTCCAGATTCCTGTCCATTAATGTTGTAGAAACCCTGAAATCAACACTGATAACACAGTGAAATAAGAATTGGGATTATTGGTGTTGGTTTAATATTTTTCTCCTTTAGTATGTAAACTCCCTCAGATTTCAGAAATCTTGAATATTATTTTGAGAATTTTTTTCTCTATGTATTTTTTCCTTTTACCAGCTTTATTTTTAATGTCAAGCATCTGAGAGTCATTAATTTTAAATGGCTGAATAAACATTGCTTACTTGACAGGCACTTATTTAAAAGCATTATTTTTGGCATGAGAACTAAAAACATGTTTGCAAGAGATGGCCACAAATTTTTGGCTCTTTTTTCCCCTCATCTCGTTGCAATCTGGCATAAATTTCCCAGTCTATCTAGTTTTACCTTACCATAGCTTAATGGTCAAACTTAAAAGGATGAAAAGTACCCCCACCTAGAAATATGCGCTAATGATTTGCTTAGAGCTCTTTGTTAAGCTATCCTTTGTTCTTTAGTTGTGTGGCTTTGTCTGCTGTCTCCACAGAGTAGGCTGTGACAGTGAGTATAATTTAAACTCCTCATGTCAACAGTCTAAACAGTGAAGAATGGTAACTTCAACAACTGAGACCAACACAGTTTAATTTTCAATAATTGATGGTGAATGAATAGTAGAAAACCGTTTTAACGAATTTTGTTGTTCTTTTATTCAGCTGTTCCTTGCTCCTTGTTTTAGCTCTGTAATTACCTTCCTTTGTGCATATCTTTCTGCAGTTCCACTGGCTCTCTTTCCCTTCTATTATCTGAGATCCAATTACAGGACTTGCCAATATAGTCAGATTGTTTTGAAGAACTGAAATATTGTCTGTGGGAAGAGTGTATTCTGAAGAATGGAAAGTAATTTATTATGGAAGACTCTTTTCTGCTATTCCGTGAACCAGTTTGTTCTCTGTTCTAAAAGAAAACAGAAAGTGATCTAAAAAAAAAGTACAAAGAAGAAGATACCTTACACACGTTACGTTGCAGACGTCAGGTATGGGCATTATTAAGAACAGTTATGAATCAGACCTCCTAAAGTAATTCTATTTTATGAAGGTCATTGGTCCTTTTGGCTGCAATTAATTCTTAAATTCAGATCTGATCCAGGAAGGAAGTTGACACTTAAGTTTTTGGTTTCCACAGATCTTCATTATATTATGAAAGCATGAAAGCGAGTCATGAATTTCTTTCTTCCCTTTATTTTTTTTCCAATTTGGAAAGAAAGCCATCTACTTGATGTAGAAAAAAGGGAAGGAAGAATTAAAAAGAATAAGCTGTGATGGCATGTGGAAGGTGACATGCAAATTCCCTCTTTCTTTACGTGCACACTGTTTTGCAAGAGCTAATAGAAATCCTATAGAATGTTAGGGCTGATGAATTGCATAATACACAAATTTATAATAAATAAAAACATATGAATGACAAGGATATAGACAGAAAACCAAGGAATTGCAGGGCAAGGAATCCTGACAATGACAGGAAATATTCATCTTGACCCAAATCAAGTCAGTAAGGAAGCAAAAGCATTTTGTCAGGACAAAGCAAGTTCTAGAAACAAAGCTATAAAAAGAGTAGGTTATCAGCTTCTCTGTTCCTGATGTCACAGGCAAACTGTGCTGTAGTAGCATTTACGATGGTTGCTACCACCATATTTCAAAAGGCCTTATGCTGCACAAGTTGAAGAGATGCTATTGTTAAAGACTGCTGAAAGGTACAAAAATATTGTAGCAGAGTTCAACTAATAAGTATAATTTAGCAGACTAACTGTAGTTCCACAATAACTGAAAAAAAACCCAAACCCTCACTCCAGAAGCTTTCACAAACTAAAACATTTTTTTTTAAATTATAGACATTTGGTCTTAATAGCCAGTTGTTGCTCAGGAGATGTGAAACTAAAACTTCTTTTCAAGATATGAAAATCATACATAGTGAATATTTACAGAAACATTTCCATTCTGAAACAAGAGATATTTCTAACCAGGAAATTTTTGAGTGTTAATAGATTTTTCTCCCATTGGATGATAAGATTGAAACACCCACTCCCATTTCAACACTTCAGACACATTCACTTACTTTGGATCTATCCCTTTTTATTCAGCTAAGTAGAACTCAGGATGAGACACTCAAGGTAGCAAGGAACAAATGAGTTTGGGAGAGTCACCAGAAATGGGTCATCTTCCTTCTTCCATCCAGGACATACATCAGCCCTTGGAACTGCTCCTATTACATCCTCTTGCATCCAGACACACATGGGTCTGCAAAGGAAGCACACCAAAAAGAAAAGTAGACATTGTCTGGATGATGATTCTATGCCAGGACAATTTTAAGAAGACTGCATCTTATGAAGCCACTTTAAAGAGATCCATGAATGATTAGGCATCCGTCAGCATCCACAACTGCATCGGCAACTGAAGTTTGCTCTCAAGAGGAGGACTGCAGTGACAGTGATGGTCTGCTCAAAATGTATTTTATTTATGTTGGTTAAACATACCTGTAGGTTATTTTTAAATAGAAAAAGAGACCAGAAACCACAAGACCATGATTTCCTGTCACGTCTGAGAAACCTGAAGTGCTAGTAATGGATCTGCGTTATATGTATGAGCACAGAGCTTCTAGTTTTTACTGTTGAAGAATGCTTTCAATTTAGAAAAAAAAATCAATCAACGGTAATTGAAACAGTAAATGGCACTAAACTCCACATTTCTCTTTGGGAGAGGCATTATAAAATTTAGTCTTGCTCAACAAAAAATTTTATATTGCTTTTGTTTATATATAGGTTAATATAATGGGGATGCATGGCTTCCATTTAGAAAGGTTATTGACATTGACACTCTTGGTGCTGTGTTGGCATTTATGCTTTGGATTTTTATTGCTTCTGATCTGTGGCATTTATGTCTCTGAGGTGAGGACTTTCATCTGTGATGCATGCTCATAATTTACGTACCATGTGGTGTCTTGATGTTGTCTACAGGAAAAGGAAATAAAGCAATTAAATACACATGAAGAGTAAAACAAGATATTGCCCTCAGTACATTTCTTTTTCAATATTATTGGCTGTTGGTTAGAGAAGGCTGAAACTTCTCTTACTTTGGGAGAAGCAAGATGTGTTTCAATAGATGGACATGAGAAACAGAAAAAGTAGTTCAGAAAGAGGAATTAACCAGGCAGAGTATGAATTCAGCCTTTAACGGCAGATTGAGCTTCTGTGCTTCTCCTGTGATCCATCTTCATCGAACGTACACAGCACAGCTGAAGCCATTTTTTCTGGCCTTTGACACAGACATGCTCTTCCCCCAACTCCAGCTATCTGAAGTGACAATTGCCAAGCCCCTTAGTGATTACTTTAATTGTAATAGCAATGGCAGATCACTTTATTAATTGCAAACTATTCTATCTGAAGATCGTGACAACAGATATGAAGAAAGGTACAGAATATCCTAATTTTTCATAGCATAATCAGCCTGTTTGTTGTCCCAGATAAAAACTAATTACCTCACCCTTACCATACACTTGACATATATTTATTGCAGCATTCTCTATCAACAATTGTCATACCTACTTGAGCTAACTTTTCACACATTACCCTAAAACATGAAGGGGAGTGTTAATAAGGACAATCAAAGCAGAGCCGCAGGAGCTGGATCTTCATGCCAGTTGTTGAATGCCACCAGCACTGGACCTTGCCTTGTGCAAGCCCCTTGCCCCATTCTCTGCTGCAATTTGCCCACCTAGGTAACAGACCCACTGGGAAGTTTGTGCTAGACATCTTGAGGGCAAATGCAGGACAGAAAAGGATGACTTCGTAATTGTCCAGGAGTAGAAAACAAACAGTGTTAAACCAGAATACTAAATACTGAAAAAGAAGGAGAGAGAAGAACAATTCCAGTGATCTGAGAAGGAAAGCTGGCAGCATGAGCTTAATTTTGAAAAGCTGAAGAACATGACTATAGACCTGCTGCTTATTCATTCTCAGAGCCAAAGTTTACAAGGCGTTATAATGGGAGCCGACAATGTTTCACTTCCTGTTTGCTGCAGCTTTTTTCACTATGTCCTGAGTTGTTTGGCACAAAGTCTAAATTAGTCTTGAGAAACAGGATTAACCTTTCCAATCACATTTAAGGTGAAATTGCTTAACTACAGCACACAATGTCATGCTGTAGATAATCCATGTGCTTGATTAATGCTTTTGTAATCAATTGCTGTCTGGAAGTGACTCCTTCCCATCACACTCTTCACAAAAAGAGCAGATGGTATTTAAAAGGTTATGGCAAGAGGGCATTTCAGAGGTCAAATAGAACATCGATCAAGTGGGCAGAAAAATTGCTTTTTTGCTTCCCCTTCTTATCCTCACAATCCATGAGGGAATGTGGCCTATGAATTATAGTTTGATCTATAGTTCAAGCACTAAAATGTTTTCTTGTTTCAAATTTCTATGTTGTTTTGGGTAATGAACCTGGAAATTGGATTCCTTTTGTGCCAATAAAAAATTGTGCCCAGTACATGTATCTCAGCAACATAATTCTTAGACCAACAGAGATTTGCTTTGCATTACCTTGGCACTTTAAATAAAGGCTGTACTAATATCCACAAGGTCCTTTGATCAATTTGTAGCAAAGATAATGAGTCTGTAAAATTTCCATTCTCTTTTACAGAAACCAATAAAAAGTGATATTGTGTGACTTACTCTCTTTCACTGTTTTCCCTGTACGTAGTTGGTTGCCATTCTTTATTAGAGGCCAAAGAGAGCTGTTCTCACCTGGAGTGAAGGGGACAGACAGACTACACCTACTAATGCAATCTCCAAAACCAGATCACAGGTTTGCTACTGTGCAATACATAAAATGTAGCAGTAACCTTTCTCCTCCCTTTTCCATCCCTTGTCATGCTGATCATACAGTATGTGACTAATAGAAATGGAATAGTAAAACCGGTTATGTTTTCTAGTAATTTTTGAAGTTCTACTAATGAAAATACAATGTTTTCCTATTGGTTTGGACATGAATATTGTCATCATCATTGCCTAATAGAAGTGTATTTTTTTGTTATAGGTTATTGTGACAAGTGAAGAACTCATCCTGAGTAGATCTCTTAAGTAGGCTTTCATCTGGGAAGTAAAAAGTGAAAAATACTATAATCCTTGTTTGTGATCAAAACTAGGACTGATCGGCTAAGATATTTTTCAGCATTGTAACTTACATTTAAAGGCCTGAGCTCACTAAATCTTTCTTATCTAAACAGTTCTCACCCACTTCATGTAAGTAGCCAACAGAGGACCCTAAGGAGCTATTAATGAGGCATAGGTTTATCTTTATTCAGGTACGATCACCTGCCATATCCTGCTCTAAACATGAACATTTGAAAGGTGGACAAATGCAGAACTGGATGAAACCATACTAAGTGATCCTATTAAAGTGACTTCTGGATGTCTTGCCATATAAGAGTGATAGAAAAGCTATCACCAAACTGGTGGGGCATTTTAAACAGTCGTAATATATGCAGCTGTCTAAAACACACTGATAGGTCTTTCATTATCAGTTTTGAAGTTTAATTTCTTTTTTTGTTTTTTTGAAAGAAGTCTATAAGGTACTGCAACTAAGTCATGTCTGTCAGCTGTGTATTTGAAACTCACACAGAAGTACAAATGTATATTCCATAACTTTTTCCATCACGTACTGGCTAACAGGGAGAGAAAGTCTTTCCATATGAGTGAGGTTCTGTTTCACCACTTAACTACAGGTTCTTATGAGGTAGTGTGTGACAAAAAGATGTTAAAGTGGACATTTACATGGTTATGAATAAGGAGTTAGGAAAGTTTTATTTCTAGCATTAACTTTAAAACACACAATTTCCCAGAAAGAGCAACTTGGGCACTAGCTGCACTCAAGGCATTCTACATAGGGATTCCTGAGACAGGAGATAGTATTAGCCCTTAGCAGAAAGTTAGCATCAATTGCCTTGTTATGACTAGGACCCAAGTGATTGGAACTGCCATATTAAATGCTAATTGATAAATTAAAATCTTTACTATTAGTCTGAAGACAAAAAAGCTGTGAAAATAATGCTATATTGACAGCATCCTGGCATTTTTCATAGTGTTTAATGTATGTATTTCATCACTAATCTCTTAGAAATTTTTAAACTAAATCTTTTGTCTTCTACTGTGTGTCTATTGATTTGCTGAAGCATTGCTTGTAATGGAGAGGTATTATTCATTATATCTGGAATTTGTTTGATCAGAGAAGAAAACAGTGCAATGTGGCTTCAGGAGAGAGAAAAAATCAATTTATATAGAGGAAAAATAGATAGTTAAGGGTGCTTCTTTAACTTTCTTTTATTTGTTTCTCAGGGCTTTTTTTCACTGAAGAGACTAGGGAACTTCAGATCAATTGACAATCTCTTAAGTAACCTAATTGGTTAGGTCAAAGCCATCTAGCTTTTAACAATAGAGGTGTCTATGAATATGAATGTGTAGTTTCAGCTCTTTTCCCCCTTTTTCTATTTTTATGTTTAATTTCATATTTTCCCCCCAAATTTTATAGAAAATTAATCAAGTAATCAACTCAAGAATCAAGTATTATAATTGTATGGATGACTGTGACATGATTTTTTAAAAACTATTGCAGTTAATATTGACCAGTCCTTTAAATGCCAGATGTGGAACAAGAACTATATATACCGTCAATCATAAAAAAAGAGGAACTTAGAGAAACCATTAAAAGGATTTTTCTGAACCAACTTTCTTCTACCTAACCTTGTATACATACGTATGCTTCCCATTACTCTCCCTCTTCTGTCACTTTCCAAGCCATAGCTCCCTCTTACCTTTCATAGCCACTTACAATCAATCCTACATGTTTGGGGGTTTTTTTATAATATAAGAGTATGCAAAGGTTTTCTGATGTCTCCTATTCCTGATCTTAGACCAGGTATCAATCATCAGGGCCATCACATACGTCTGCCAGGTGATTACTCTTCTGCACCCTCTGAGTATTTCTTTGGCCCAATTGTATTACTGCCTGGATTGTTTGTTTCTTTCTCAGAAATCTATAATACACTGTCCATTGGAGGGAAGAGGGAGGAAATGCCCTAGGCTTTCTAGTAATTGCTGGATTTATACGGTTTGCAATGTCATTCAGTCCATAAATGTAACACTAAAATGAATCTGTGGTACCTGTGTTTGGTTGACTATTAAATGACAAAAGCTCTGCAGTATTCTTGTACAATCAATATCTTACGTGTGAAATCTAAGGCACCACTTTAAATTATATAAGGAAAAAGCCCAAACAATAAGACATTATTAACAAAGTGATGCTACATCTGTTTTTGCTTGTGTATTGCTGCATTTCCTGGCAAAGTACTCTGCCTCAGACCCTTCCTGCAGCCACTAGCAAGTGCTAAAGAGTGACACTCATAAAGCATGTGCTGCTACACACCATCCACATTTGTCAGACATGCTTCATTATGTCTACCTGATGTAAGTGTTCTGCTTGTTCCTTTGTTTGTTTGAAAGGTTTTTGACTGTCTTCTGATTTTTAGGTGTTGCAATTTTAAGCAAGCCTACTCTGTTGTGTTTTGAGCTTCATCCGAAAAGGTGGGAGAGCAGGCATTGAATTTTGTGGTGAAAAAAGGTAGAGAAACAGGAAAGTAAAAGGGATGAGCAAAACAGGCTTTTTTTGATCCTGGTGGCAAATTTAATCAAAATATGATTGTGAAAGTGCTTCCACAGAAGAAAAAATCTAATAGTATCTGAAATTGTTCTACATGTTCCGGGATGTAGTAGCAGCAATGTGATATGATTAAAAGTTTTCAATCAATCATTTAGGTTCAAAACACCTTCACTTATCAGCCTATTTGCAACTTGAGGCACCCGAATTCCTTCATTTAGTTTTCTGTTCCTAGAATCTCAGAGAAAGAGACAGTAAATCTGCAGTAAAATATGCAATAAACAAATGCACTCTGCTCCAATTGATGACAGATTCAGATGTCTTTCATAAACTGATTTCTCACAAACAGTTTCTTCTGTGTAGCTTCCCCAAGGGCACTGCAATCACCTGAATGCTGGACACATAGAACAGAATACCCACACTTCCTTCTTCAGTTTAGACAGCCAAATATATACATGTGTTGCAGTACTGGCACATGCACACAGCGCAAGGTGCTGAGTTAAGGCACATCTTGCAGGTCATAGCTTCTGCAGTGCAAATGTGGTAACATCAGACATGTTCCAAAGTGTGACAACCGGCTGTGCATGCTGTGGTATTTGTGTGCACAGGTCCAGCTCTCCCCTAAGACTTTGCTGAACACCAAGCAATGTAATCATGGCGGTAGGTCTACTTGAGCTGTGAGGTATTCAGACATCCAACACTTAGGCTTGATTTTTTTTCCACACAGATCTAGTTTCATGATAGCAAGAGAGCATCTCTAGGATAACTAGGATACGATATATGCTATCTTTGACTTTCATTCCAAGGTGTCTTTACCATATCACAATTAAGAATCAGATAATGTGTGAGCTAGAGTTAATTAATCTGATAGTTGAAAAAAGAAATGGGCACTGTGTTTCACTAGCAAACTGAGCACATATTATGTGGGGTTTTTTTCACCAGGATAATATAAATAGAAGTATTCTGTCAAAAATTACATTATTTTAAAGCAGTTCTGAACTTCAATTATAAAATAGGTAACTGATAAGAAAATCTAAGTATTTCTGTATGAACTATAATTGTTTCTAAAAATATAATTTTGATAGTGTGCTTACTGAAAGTGAGATTAATTTCCCATCCGGAAGATAAAGGGGGAAAAAAACCCAGGTGTTGACTCTTATTTAGTAAATGGGAGCTGTAGTAGAATTTTGCACGAGCCATAATGTGCCTGTTCCATGAGACACCTTTCAGGCTGCCCTTCTAAGGGAGGAAAAATGTGTGGGAGAAGAAGATCCATACATGTCATTAGAATTTGACAAAAGGCTAGGTACTGTTCTTATTTACAAGAGTATAAATGTGGAATGCCTGCTCTAAACCCAGTGGAATTCCCCCTGATTCACAGCTGAACAACAGAAAATAATATTCTAGCTTCAAAATCTGAAACTTTTTTGTTCTTCAAATACACAGCCATTAAATCAGAGGACATTTAGTATTTTCCTTTTAATTTCATTTTGGTTCCAGTGCATTTCCTGCTTTACCCAAAGTGGATAACTCAGTACATTGGGTCAGATTTAGGAGGATGACCAGGTTATATTTTGTCCCTGAGGAAAAAGTATTATTAAACTACCCACTTGAGGAAGTGAAATGTTTGAAAACATCTAGCACATACAATGGTCTGGTGAGAAAAATTAATCCTGTTAGACCCTCAATCACTGTGTTGCAGTTGAAAAAATGTGTTTATTTGATGATCATCTGACTGAAGCAAAGTTAACACATCAAGCTGACTACTTCACTTTTCTTTAGTCTCATTCTCACTCATTAAAGATTGACTTGGGCTCATGGACTCTGAAAGCAAATTGGCCACAGAGATGTACCTGCTTTAAAGCAGTTGCTATTGACATGTGAAAAGTATAATGTGCCTGAGTCAAAGACACACTGAAAGGTACTGGTGGAAGAAAATGCTTCATACGGAGTCAGATAAAAATAAGAAAAACAAAATCAGAAATTATATCAGCTTGACTAGCAAATGGGAATTTTAAGATGGCCTCTGTGAGAAGGAGAGGATAATATAAACATTTTAGGACTTGTATTAAGAAGTCAGTGCAACAAGCATAAAGATAGCATAAAAACATTTATCCCAGAAGCAGGCACCACCTGATTCAGCTCATTGTTTTGTTTTTAATTTATAAGCTTTGGGAAAGTCTGTAAAATTGTTTAAAATGTTAATATTCAGTTAATTTTAACTGTGCTGAGTTCTGTGATGTATATATGTGGCTATCAGGAACTGTTCTTAGATGACTAAAATATTTTCTAATTTAAAAGCAAGCAAACAAGCCTAATTGAAGTAAGAGGAAATACTGGTAGAAAACTAAGGATTAATGTGACACAGAGAACACTACAAAAAAGAAAAGAAAGAGGCACAGGCTTGAAGGAATTTGGACTTGAGGAGATTTTAAAAAGATATCCTTGGCTCCAGAGACAAAAAAATGTATTATTAAACTTTTATATTCTGATACCATCTAGAGGCCATATGGCACAGCATCCCATTTTGCTAGGATCTGTGCAAACATATAAAGTAACAGATATTCCCTCTTCAACCCAAGGAATGGGTATGGCAAACTCACAGCTACCGCATGTTTATGTTATTTCTTCTTTGTGGAATATATTCTGTTTGTCTTTATTCTTTATGAAGTATCTGGACCATCTTTGTGCAAAGCATGGGCGCACAGTACTTCCAATCTGCCAACAGCTGTGTTATGTACACAAATCACAAGGGCAGAAGGCAGAACATACCTGTCGGCTGCAGGAACCTCAACAGTTACACTCACAAAAACGTTATAATGACAAGAGATACAGCTAGCATTAGGAACGTATTGCTGTTACCACCATGGTGCCTTGGGATTACAGTTTTCTTTCTAAGGCTTCCAAAGCAGCCCTTTGTCAGCATTTGTGCCAGAATATGGAAGGCCAAAAATACATATAGAACAACTGCAAATCCTCCTACCTTTCAGTTGCAGATGTTTGTAAGTGACATCTAAGGTAATATGTATATTTTTTCTGCTGCTGTTATTTTGATGCTGAATAGTTGGGAGTGAGCCATTGAAAGAATTTCTGACCTGCTGTTCCAAGAAAGAAGCATTAAAATGACAAGTCTTCATGCAAACCAGGTCTACTGAAATGACCTGTAAGTAAGTCAGGCTAAAGGCTGGAAGCTATTGAGTCAGGATTGCCTGAGCAGACAGGAATAGGTAGCCAGGGCAAATAGATGCAGTTACCTAGGGGAAGAGCACTGAATTAATGAAGCTACACTGCTTCCAACCAGCGGAGGACAGCTCTGGTCCCATCCTGTTTTGTTAGCTAAGGGGACTGTCTGCTTCTCAAACAGGTCTGTTTATTATTTGCAACTGTGAAATAAGAAGTTATAAAGGTCTGATTCCACACTCACTGATTTCTAAAAAGGTTTTTCACTGATTTCTAAAAAGGTTTTTCACTGATTTCAATGGACTGAGCTTTCTAAATGTAAGCTTCACTTTAAGTTTGTGATTTTAGACTTTGAACTTTCAGTTAAATTTGCTTTATTGGTAAAATTAATAGAATGAAATATAAAATACAGTGATGCAGACTTGATCACATGCTCCTGTAAGGACATTCCATAGGTTGGCTGCAACACGCACAGTGATGATACAGATTACTTAAATAACCTTGTTGATATTCCATATATTTAAGAAAAGAAAAGGTGACATTTTTTACAGTGGAAGTGTAAGGATCTTCAAGTTTTCCCACACATATCACAGGAGGACCACAAAAAAATAAATAAATTAGGGAATTTACTAATAGAACATAGATAATTGTTGTCCTTAGAACCCTAATATCACACTGCATCATGGTTTAAGCCCAGCCGTAACTCACGCAGTCTCTCTCTCACTCTCCCTCCTCCCTCCCCGCCACTCCCAGAGGGATGGGGAGGAGAATCAGAAGAATGCAACTCCTACCAGTTGAAATAAGAACAGTCCAGTAACAACAGAAACCACTGCTGGTACGACCAACAATAATAATGATAAGGGAAATAACAAGGGAAGAGAATACAATGGCTCACCACCCGCCAACCAATACCCAGCCCGACCGAACAGTGATCTAACCCTTCTAGGTGACTGCCCCAGGTTATATAGTGGGCATGACATGCTGTGCTATGGAATACCTCTTTGGTCAGTTTGGGTCAGGTGTCCTGTCTCTGCTTCTTCCCGACTTCCCCTCCTCCCTGGCAGAGCATGAGGCTCAGAAAGTCCTTGGTCAGAGTAAACATTACTGTGCAGCAACTAACAACATCGGTGTTATCAGCGCTGTTCCCAGGCTGAAAGTCAAAACCACAGCGCTGCACCAGCTACTGAAAAGGAGAAAAATGACTGCTACTGCTGAACCCAGGTGTCGTGGTTTAAGCCATAAATCAGCCACGCAGTTTGTTCACTCACTTCCCCCTTTTTCTTCCCTCTGCTCCT
>JANRGW010030883.1:24139-37546 GCA_024733675.1 Psilopsiagon aymara | reverse complement strand
ACCTCTTTGGTCAGTTTGGGTCAGGTGTCCTGTCTCTGCTTCCTCCCGGCTTCCCATCCTCCCTGGCAGAGCGTGAGGCTCAGAAAGTCCTTGGTCAGACTAATCATTCTAAGCAGCAGCTAAAAACATCGGTGTTATCAGCACTGTTCCCAGGCCAAAAGTCAAAAACACAGCACAGCACCAGCTATTAAGAAGGGGAAAAATAACTGCTACTGCTGAACCCAGGACACACTGGAATTAATTGTGACTATTTTATGATTTTTTAGAATTTATTTTTTAATTCATTATTTTACTCTTTAGCAGAGAGGTATAAAGAATGTCTACCTTATTCGACTATCTGAAGACACAACTGAAAGCAATAGTCCACTTCAAAAAAAGTCAATGACGAGATTCATTTTAGCTTCAGTAGGAGTGAGAAAATGTGCTACATACGGGCAAACATTTGTACTCTACTTGCTTCTGTAGGAGAAAACATCTGTATGCTACTTTAATAGTAGAGTATTCAGACTTCTGCTTTATAAATCAGGAAAAAAAGTTACTTTTTTTGTTTAATGTGTTATATTTGCCAGTGCTTATACTAGGGTAACATTGCAAATGCAAAAGGTAGAAAGAATAGTTTTGCTTTCACCTTTCCATTCTTCACAAGCTAACCCCAAAAGCTGAAAGGGATTAGCAACTTTACCCACAACTTTAGCAGGGTAACACTGGAAAGGGAAATCCCACTCATTTGACATCTGCTATAGCGCAGCCAACAGTGCTGCTAAAATAAATAGTAAATCAGCCACAAACACAGTTTTATTAGTTTTAATGGCAACATATATGAAACAAGTAAGTATGTGTGTGTGGGAGGGGGAGAGTTTAGGGAGAAATCCCAGAACATGGTTAACAGCAGACAGATATGGCAGCTGTTGGAAAATCAACTGCAGACCCTTGGGACACCCCATAGGTGTCCCAAGGGTGTGATCCATGATAGACGTTTGGCATTCTTCTGTATCTTTTTTTTTCCATTGGCTGAATTATTTTTTTGACTTTTTTCTATGCACGATCTGCAGCGTATGCTCATGTTTAACTACTTCATAGAACCATAGAATGGTCTGGGGTGTAAGGGACCATAAAGGGTTAAGTAGTCATTTGACTATAGGTGATTGTGGACCACAATATAAAAGGAACAGAAGTCCTGTAGTGCATTTTTGTATCTTTGTGATATTTCTGTCGCCTCATCCTTGCTGACACTGCACAACATTATCACATTTTTTCTACTTAAGTAGATAAAATTAGATGAAATTTTTAACTGCTAGGGATATTTCATTGATTCCTGTTTTTATTCTCACCTTCCTTAAGAATTAATAAAAAAAAAAAAAAAAAAAAAAAAAAACCAGAAAATTCAGTTACTTTTTGCCTGTTTTCCAAGTAGGCAAAGCTTGAGAAAGCAAACATTGCATGTAAATATATTTGTGTACATCTGTGAACATGCATAGAGACCTTCTCATTAGAACATCTCTTACAGCACTGTAAAAGAAATTTGATAGATTGGCAAATATAAAAAGATAGCATTTTTTTATAAGTTCCAGAAAAAATGAACAGATGGAGAAAGGTAAGAGGTTCAGTTTGCATCCTTGGTGAAAGAAAGGCTCAGTTTCACTCTTCCTTATGGGAAATAACCCACAAGAGCATGACCTTCAGTCCATAGCAAACCAGTCGTCACATATTCTGGTCTTCCTGGGTTCATTCCCTTTCTAGTAACATAGCATAATTTAATGAGACAGGATAATTTTTCCTCTTGAGCTATGATGCTTTCCTAAGATTATGTTCTGTAAGTTGAACAAATGTCAATTCTGGCATCTGTATACAATATTCAAAGAGGACTTACAATTAATATACAAATACACATATTTATCTCCCAGACAGTGAAAAATCATTTCAGAATAGCCAGTAATAGCCTGACTAAACAAACATTTCTTAGTCAGCAGCACTGTCATAGTAATAATGTTTGAAACAGCATTCTTTTAACTGAAAAATAAAATAACTAGGAAAACCAGACCAGGATAAAGGTGATTGACATAATTTGACTTCTGCCAGATGTACTTGGTGGGACAGAAAGAGCAATGAATGATGCTGACTAGGATATTTGATTCTTCATTCTGTTTCATCAAAAGGCATTATTACCTTCTCTTTCTCATTATGGCTTACTGCTTTTTATTTGATCCCATTCCTTCCGCTTAAATTGGTAAGAGACACTGAGCATACCATTACTAGCACTGTTACTATGAATGCAATGTTTGCTCTCTTTTGACTTTCAAGCTGATATATCTGCAAGAAATATAACCCTGATAAATTTCAGGTCCTACTGGAATAAAAAGCCAATGATTGTAATTATTTTGGATGAAAATATATTATCAATATTTCCCAGGCTTAGCCTTTTCATATTGTCAAAATGGATTTATGTGAAAAATTACTGCCTGTTCATTTTACATCAAAGTCTTCTATTTTGAATGTCCATGCTTTTCACTTTTATTTCTCCCTAAAAAATTAGTCCTGAAATGATTCTCTTGGAGTTCAAAATCAACTGTTCAAGCTCTAAGAGTGGTCTTAAAGCCTGCTTCCAGTCCAGGGGTTGCATTAGTAAACCGGATACTCAGACTACAAAATTAGCGTAGTTTCATTTCCTGAAATCCCTCTGTAAAGAATAATTTCAGCTAAATGATTTTATTCAACAATTTTTACAGAGTAGAGTCAGTTTCACGTAGAGAGAAGTAAAGAGTTACTTACTGCTTTAGAGAAAAAAGATTTCTGGGACTCTTACTCAGCCAGATTTTTAACTCAGGAAGGCTGCTGATGATCGCAGCCTTCCAAACTGTCACAGATGTTGTGTTAAGAAAGCTATTGACCATCAGTGGATAGTAAAATTTTTCTGCTCTCGCTCTATTGCTGTCCCCATTAAACCATCCTCTCAGGTCCTATATTTGTGTAACTGGTTCTGTCCCCTATGGTCTGATTCATTAGCCCATTCCTCAATAGTGGACTATATAATGCTTTCTTAATTAACCCTGTGGATCTTGTTGCCCCAAATAACATTTAAATAGGAGTTTGTAGCTGTAATATCTCGATATAGATTTCCACTGGAAGTGCTTCAATGGAAGACATAATTTCAGGGAGAAATTCCAAAAACCCACAAGACACTTTGAGATAATTACAACATTGCTTGTCATTTCAAAATAGAAGTCCTAGATTTATTGCCTTATTCAGCTGCAAATCATTTGGGTTTCTGCTAATCCAAATTAACTGAAAAGAGTAACACAGTATTTATCAAAATATAATCACATATATTATATGCCCTAAAATATTACTTTGCATAAACCTCATCAGAATTAATACACAATTCTACCCCAAACAACCTCTTAAACTGGTCAGTACTTATTGCTTTTTGGGTTATAAATTCATGGGATGTTTCATTTCTATGCCTTTTGAACCATTTGTCTCCAAAGCTCTTTTTTGCATGTATCTTCAGATTTGGCCCCAGCTATTTGATCATAGAAAGAAGCAGTCCTTTTTTACAGCATTTCAAATATGTCCAGCATTAGATAAGTCTACTAGTGTGAATTTGTGTTCTACTTTCATTAGAGTAAAACTGTCAGTACTCTTAGTGCTTTAGATGAATTTTTATTTTTGTTTTGAGTTATGAGTCTTCTCTATCCTGCAACTATCCTTACTTTCATCAGTAGAAGTGGTCTTTTTCAGGCTGAGTCTTGGTGGGGATCCATCCTTGTGGATCTTCTCTTCTAAATGAAAGACTTGGCCATAGATCACAGAAGAAATAGTGAACCACTTTGTGTAGACAAGATTTTTATCACTGTAGATGGCACAGAAGAGATACAATTTTCTATGTCACTGTATTTCTTTTTCACCTTCAAAATAGTCTAGCTTCAATGAATCATTCAAGGTTTTGTATTTACTGAGAACTGCCAAGTGCAGTATTTGCAGTCATAGAAACTAATAGAAACTATCACACTTAAAGTGCCACAGAAGTACAAACTATAAGTCTGTATATACAGGGTAATAAAAGCATAGAATCATAGAATAGTTAGGTTTGGAAAGGATCTTAAGATCATGCAGTTCCAACACCCCTGCCATGGGCAGGGACACCTCCCACTAAACCATGCTACCCCAGGCTCTTTCCAACCTGGCCTCGAACACTGCCAGGGATGGAGCATTCACAGCTTCCTTGGGCAACCCATTCCAGTGGGTCATCACCCTCACAGTAAAGAATTTCTTCCTTATATACAATCTTATATCGAATAATAACGGATAGTAGAAAAAAATGTGTTATAACTAACAAGGAATGTGGTTAATACAGCCTAGGACAGCAGAAATTCCAGAAATTGATCAGGTGGACATGCATATTTTGTGTCTCAGGCACACAGCTGACAATCTATGTGACCCTATGTGTAGGGATAATTAGCTTCCATCTAAATGTCATTAATTGTCAGGAATAGTGGTTCCGTAACAACATTTTTCCATGTGTTTTTTCCAGTGCACCATGATCCTTCTACATCATGCACAAGTTACTGTTCAATTTACCAGTAACTTAAGACTCCAGAATTAGTGTTTGTCCTGCAGAGCTTCATAGGAGTCAAATCACACAAATGCTCAGCAGGGATGTTGACTTACTGGGGAAAAATTTCGGCCACTGTCTTTATTTCAATTGGAAATGAGAGAAGATAATTGAAAGAATAAACAGAATGAAAGGTAAATAGATTGAGATTTTTCTGACATGTAAACCAGAGATGACTAAATTAGTAGTTAAAATGAAAAGTTAATCTGCTTACCATTTTGTAAAAACATTATTACATGCTATTTCATTTATGGGTGCTTTACGATTGTGCACGTTGATCAAATGAGACCTTCAGATGAAAAATTGTTCATTATAAAGCTTTTTCTTGTACTGGGCAAGCTATCCTATTTGTAAATAAATTTTGGATTGGAATTATGGAAAAATTTCCACTTGCTAATTGTTCAATATGCCTCATTATTTTTATTTGATAAAATATGCTAATAAGAAATATGAACCAAATGTTTGTGGTTAGTGCCTCTTTAGTAAATGAGATACTGAACAAAATTTCGTCTTATATTTATTGGAATAGATCCCTTATAAAGGCATTTCTTACAGTAAGAAGAGCTTTGATATTGCCTTTTTTTGACAAGCCACACTTGTATCTTTTCAGGAATAAGGAAATTACTCCTTTCTTAAGTATGGAGGAATAAACAAATAAAGTGAGACACTTTTAACGGAGTCACATTTAAAAGCAGATGAGCCCAGGGTTTTACCTAAAAGACCAGAAAAAAATGGCATGCGACCATTCATGTTTTTTTAAAGAGATGCTCCTTAAAAGTCACTGAAATTTTTAGCTAAACTGTAATTGATTTTTCTGATTGTTCATCTCAGTTAATAAACAGTGTGCCCCTTGTGTCCTTTCTATCACCTTTAGCCTCCAGCTCTTCTCAAAAATGCTGAAAGATTGAGCACCTTGCCGCTGCTCATTATCTGTCTTAGCTACTGTATGCTAAAACACAGCTACTATCATTCATATTTTTTTCCTATTAAAATGGCAAGTAGTGAAGATCAAGACAACAGTGTGCACCTCTTTTCTGTGTGTTCCATCTACAATTTCTAAAACTGTGGTGAATTTACATACTGAACACACATGCTGAACAAGTGATTAATGTCCCCTCTGGGTGTGGTGAGGCTCTGTAGAAGCTGATTTTCTTTTTTATTAGTCCAAGATGTTATCATGGAATCAAATACTTGCCGTACTACATTTCTCACTGTCCTTGAGCAAATGGATAGATACAACCATAATTATGCCCACTCACTGGTCTAATGAAGAGAATTAGAGAATGTGTATACAATAGCTGTGCAGGGGAGAGTATGCATAATTGGCAACTATTAATCTAATAGTGAGAGATGGAGACTGGTGAGAATGATTAACATAGGCCACACAGAATGATCATTTGTGATAAGGATGACTGAGAAGACATTGACATTATTTAGCCTTCCCTACTGGCAAAAAGCATGAACAGAAATAAAATTAAACAGAGGATGGATCAGCATGTGTACTGGAGGAGGCTTTCAGCACTCATATTTTTCTTTCTCTGTACTAAAATTGCACAAGTTTTCCTTTCCATTCTATTGATATCATTAAAAATGCTGAACAGTGATGCAGAAGAGCAAATATTTTCCACTGTCTCATACAGAGTTTCGTTGTGAAAATTGCCATTTTCCAGGACAGACAAGTGTGTTGTGAATTATGGGAGGCAAAAGTGTAGGTTCTCATTGGTATCTTTTGTCCTCTGAGTGGCCCTTTTGTTTTTGCAGTGACTGCAGGATGATGAAGAAAGATTTTTAAAAAGAAAAAGAGGGAAGAGGTAGACAGTTCATGGAAAGTTAAAAAAAAAATAGTAGTTCACTGGAAGTGTGAACAGAGAAGGCTGTAGGGTTTATGAAAGGAAGGTGAGAGGAAGATAATAAAGGATCAGTTGGACAGTGATGACCTGACATTTGTGGGGTGAGGAATTAAAAATGTATTGGAGATTTTTCAGTTGTGAGGATTAAATTCCCCAGCAGGGGAGGAACTGGATGGAAGAAAAACAGGTAGAGGGGCATGCAAAAGACTGGGATGTGGAGATAAGGGATTGTAAAAAGTGAAGCTGGACCAGATGAAATGTACGAGTTTCTTTCAGTGTTGCAGCCAGATGTAGATAACTGAGACCTTGAGACTATAGCTAGCTGATTGAGAAAGGACATTAAAAATATTTGGGAAAGAAGGACTAAGGAGTGATATTGGACAGAAATCTGTAAATCTTGAAATGAGGGCTGGTGGGTGGATATAAGTCTAAATAAGCAGAATGTACATACACTGTAGGACACTTCTCCAGCACTAAGACTCATAAGTATACTCTTCTCTCGTCAGAAAGAACCAGACCATAGCTTCACCATGCACATTCTGCCTAATCAGCAGCACAGGTTCATCTCCTCTGGGAGGTGGAGAACATTAGGAAAAAAAAAATACAAGCTAGTAATCTAAAAAAGTTCCCCCTAAGGCTCACAGAAATGGCTAAATGTAAGTTTTCATTGGAAAACTGAAATCTAGTATTTTTGCAATGACGGATTTGATTTTCCTTCACTTAGGCCTGGCAGGTGTTTTTACGTATATCTGTATAGAGGTGTGATTGAGAAGGTAGGCAGACTGCTCACATTAGAGGAAAGGACACCAAAAGAATAAGCTCTAGCTACCTGGCCATCTTGTGTGAAAGTCCTTGGCTCCTCTCAACAGCTGCCAAGCAGACTGGAGGGTCTTTCTACTAGAAAGACTGTTCCAAAGACAGGGTTGTTACTGTTAAATTCTAAATTTATTTTGTATTGCTAGAGGCCTCCTAAGTATGGTTAGGAGAAAACTCAGAGAAGGTTACAGAGAAGGAAGCATTAAGAAAGCATAATCTGAATTACCAAAGTCTCATTCTCAATTTTTATTTCTCAGAAGGACTCTCTCAGAATTGCATCCACTCAATGAAATGCAGGAAAATGAAAAAAATGCATCCACTTAAATGAAATACCAGTGGAAGTTATGAGACAGTCCTGTACTTTCCCAATCATACACTTTCTTCTTCTGCTTCCAGAGAATGCACATAAAATCTTTCCATTGGATTCATGTAGGCAGAACTAGAGAAAAGTACTGCACTTCAAAACATCTTATGAAAAATTACTTCTTCTGTGGAGCAAAAACCAGGCCAAAACCCCACCCAAAGACAAAATGAGAAAAACATAAAAAAGGGACCACCTGAAATTCCATGAAAACTAATACTTGTCTAATTCAAGATGAATCAGAGACTGTCCATATGTTCTGAGGATGCTGCAAATGCATTCTGCCTTCCCATGTGCTTCAGACAGAGAAAGCTCCCAAAAACTGTCAGTGGAAAGAAGTCTCTCCTCCTTTCCTCTGCTGTGGTTGAGATTGCTTGAATCAGATTCAAGCCCTCAACTGTTATTATAGAAATTGTCTTCCTTTTACTGCAGCATCATGTCTTATTTTAAAAGTATATTTACTTTACTAATGAATCACAGACTATATCTATCCACTGTAGAATCCGGAATTAAGAACAAGACTGTAGGCATACTTTTCTTTTTCTGTAACAGTCTACCATCAGCTTAGCATTTAAATGCCCATGGGCTCAAAAACATTCATATAGTTTGGGTTGGCTCTTTTTACACAGTGGTGGAAATCAAAGGAAAAAGGCTATGCTAGCATTTTTTTTTTTTTTTCCTTTTGAAGTTATTATTTGTGAGCTTCTTACCACTGAAGTCTTTCTCTCTTGTATTTGTTAGCCTGAGCTAGATTATTTCAGTGACCATTGAGAAGAGCGGGAAACTAGCCTGAAAATGGAAGCATTAAGAAAGGGGTGATCTCTTAAATAACAGTTCTGAACTAGAACTAATTCTAAACTTTTGAAATTCAAATGGTTCCAGAAAATGCTAAGAAAATCTCTAATGCATATAGACATAAAGGAGCACTATATGGTGAGTATCGGACAGCAAACTAATGACTAATTTCCATCCTCCATTCCTATAGCATAGTTTAATTCTTTACTGATTGGCTTATGCCGATATTCTCACCCTTGACAATGTCAATTTCAAATCATTCCGAAAGTCTGAAAATATTGTGAACTTCCAGACACGTGCATATTGTTTCAGCATTCATGATAGTGGAGAGCTCTACAGCTGTCAACTCACAGTTAATCTGCAGGTCAGCAGGTACTGACAAAAGTTTGTCACAGCCTTCTCCAGGATGCTGAGGATCTGTCATGTTCTTTATTATTCTGAAGCAGGCAGGAAAACTTTTTATTGGCTGAATGAAGTAATGACAAGAAAACTGTACCTACAGTACTTCCATCAGGAACAAAAGTAGAATCATCTTCTTCTCCCTGAGTTCCCAGTGGAATAGGATAGGGTAAGAGAGGACAGTATATTTCAGTTGGAAGGTATTTGCAGTGATCACAAAGTCTCCAACTGCTTGTTAAACACTGACAGGCCTGGGACATCCTGTTTTGACTCAAAGGATTTTTCCTTCTCACATATCTTGCCTCTGAACTTACATCATTCTCTTCAGGTATAGTCCCTTCCTGATGAAACTCATTCAATTTTACAGATACTTCCCTGAGTTTTCCTTGTACTCCCACTGTTGGAGTTCTCTTCCCAAATCTTACCCACCTCTAATGTATCCAGGAGAAATCCTTGCCAAACAGCTTTCAAATGACAAATTTTTTGCTGTGGTTTTTTTGGTTATTTTATTTTATTTTTTTTTTTTAAATATTTGAATTAGTTTATAGAAGATCATCCAGGCCTACTAAGTACAAAAAACCCCAATCTTTTACTCAGGAAGTTATTAAATCATTCATATCCAGATACTGGGATACTTCCCTGCTCCTTAAGTCCTTCCTGAACAGATGTCCACAGGGTTCTGGTGTGGCTGAGTCCAAATTTTAACCCTGAGAGATACTGCCACAGTGGCCCATAAGCTCCACACATCTCTGACAAAGCTCAGAATATAGAGGGCTACTTTTTGTTGCTCTGAAGGCAGTCTTTCATGGCAACTTGCAATTGCTCCATCGTGTGTACAGAAAACTCTTTCAAAACTTTGTGAGATGCCATAATCTTAGTTGACAGCAATACGCTACAAACACACCTTTTACCTTGTTCATTGTCAGCAAATCCAATTGCCACTATACCAAGTCATCTACTTGACTGGAAAAGACAAGTGTTTCAAACAGTACTGAAAGAAGATGTAAGTCAAGCTAATTAGATAGGTAGAAAACCTTCAAAGCCAGACGAGACATAAGCCTCACCTTCTATTAAACAGAGAACATCTGTTTATCTAAATTGTGCAAAACCTCATAGTGTCTTTTAACCCTAACTGCTTTTTGTATGACTACAAAAAGCTTTTAACATTAAATCCTTTAAATTCTATCTTTTCTAGAAAATGTGTCAGTTCTTCACAAATATGGGTTTGACAAAGCAGCAGTAATGCCTGTATTTGTCAGTTACCTCATGAATTTTAATTCACCATACATGTGAATTAAATGTTAAGTAAAGGCCTAGGAACACTGTAGTTAAGTCTTCTTTCCCATGGTTTTGGCTGCCAAGAGATTATCCAAAACCTAACAAGATTTCATCCAAGTTCCTCCAATAGCTCTCTGAGAAAGCTGATGCCAAGGTTTTCAGTTTTCAAAGCAATATATTTTTCAAGTATAGCTCTGCTAAAAATCAAACTACAGTCTCTGGAGCCCTGTCATATTTCAATGCTGTCCTGGGTTCAGTAGTAGCAGTTATTTTTCCCCTTCTTAGTAGCTGGTGCAGCGCTGTGTTTTTGACTTTCAGCCTGGGAACAGTGCTGATAACACCGATGTTTTTAGTTGTTGCAGTAATGTTTGGTCTGACCAAAGACTTTCTGAGCCTCACGCTCTGCCAGGGAGGAGCAGAAGACGAGAGGAAGCAGAGACAGGACACCTGACCCAAACTAACCAAAGAGGTATTCCATAGCACAGCATGTCATGCCCACTATGTAACTTGGGGCAGTCACTTAGAAGGGTTAGATCACTGTTCGATTGGGCTGCGTATTGATCAGTGGGTGGTGAGAAGTTGTATTCTCTTCCCTTGTTATTTCCCTTATCATTGTTATAGCAGTGTTTTGTGTTATACCTCAGTTACTGGATTGTTCTTATGTAAACCCATGGGAGTTACATTCTTTCTATTCTCCCCTCTATCCCTCCGGGAGCAGGGGAGGAAGAAGATGGAGGAGTGAGCTAGCGGCTGTGTGGATCTGATTATCAGCTGGGTTTAAACCATGACGAGTGCTAATGGGTGAAAGCCTAATTAAAACCTGCAATTTCAGGTGCAACACATTTGAAGAAAAAGGAGAATCTAGCATCTCATTTTCCTGATTTTATTCTTAAAACATTATTTCCCCAAAAGGACACACATAGCATAAATAGTCTTCCCTCAAATAATCTCAGAAGCAATAGTAAAAACCCCAAAGAAGCAGACCACCCCAAAAAAATAATCAAAATAGCTAGTGTAAGATGGATGTTTTATACTAGAAAGGATGTTGAAAGTGAGCTCCATCATGGCCTCTGTGGATTTCCAAGTCACTGCTGATTTACGGAAATGAACAGTTTCAGTGTCAGGAGGAAACCCACTGGCAATCAGATGCCTACAGGATTTGAAAGAGGATTTGGATTACTCATGAAGCATAGCTGGATAGAAGAAAATTAATTGACTGATTTTTGAGTTATGACTATATTAATTTGACACACAATGAGGTTAATGAAACCATACTCTCTCACTCACTGGTTGTTTGACAGGGGCTTCTACAGACACAAGGACAATAACCTACAACCAGGCATCATCCATGCTGTCCCAGGGCTCTATTCAGGCAATAATGAGGGAAACTTCCGTTCAAAAGCAGAAGGTTTACTAAATAATGTTGCAAAGGTTTTTTTTACCTTTAGGGTCTAAAATCTTACTCTTATCCTGCACTGGAAGTGTGCCACCTCCTACATTTCATTTGAATGTCAAGACGCTAAGCTTTGGGTTTCTATACTTCATCAGGGCCTCCCAATATTTCAAAAGAAGAGAAAAAAACTTTACTGCAGCCAGTTTGGCCCAGCAGGAATAATTCACTTTTAGTCTTTCACAGCAGGCAATAAGTATCCAGAAAATACATCTCACTTGAATATACAAAGGAGCTGGGGCTAAGGGGCATGACGGCTGCAAAGACAAGGAGCTGCAGTGGCCTGGGGATGCTCCATTTGGGTACAGCAAAAGAAAGAGCAAGAAAGCCAAGTGCTACCAGTTTCTTTAGAGTTCTACTGTAGGTTGCAGCAGGCAGGGGGAGGTCCAGCCTTCCAGCCTCTCTCATCATTGTGCATTTATTTGGCACATTCTTTACTGGCTTCTGAAGAATTGCAGCTTGGGCTAAGCTTTACTTTCAGTATAAGAAACCCACAAATCACAATCCATTGACCTAGTAAAATGTGCTGTTAAAGTTGCAAGCTTAAAAAGTTATAAAGTTTCATAGTTTCGCAGCAATGAAAGAAGAAGGAAGAACCTACGTTAACTCAGGCTGTACTGACAAATACCAGAAGAATTGGTAAAATACACTCATCATTGTTGTAAAAACTAAATTTTGGCCTCTGTTAAGAGAAGAAAAATCCCAAAGCCACATTTTTACAGAAGAGGCCCTGCAGGCATTCTAATTGTTCCCATATTTCATTTTACTGACACAGCTTTTTTTAAAACACACAGAAGAAACCTTATTTTCCAGTTTGATAAGGACAGATATGTAAACAGAATTCTAAAATATATAATGTGCCTTTTTTACCTTTCCACAGGGAAAGAAGAGAAATCTTTCTTCATCAATATTGCAAGAAAATGAAATTACTCCTTAAATTCCTGTTATATCAAAAAAGGAAGTGGAGAAGAACAATGTGTGGCTGAAGCATGAAATGGTATAATGCTATTAAATCAAAATTTATGTCAAAGAATTAAATGTACAATGTGCAATTAAATGTAAAATGTGTACATGGCATATGCCTTAGGCATCTTATATTTCAGGCCATATTAAAATAATAATTTTTATAATAATGAAACTTTTTAAGCTAATGCAACAGTCATCAGGATGCCTTTTGGTATTTGTTGGAACATGAATTATATTAAACTCAGGTGGCATTAAAATATTTCATTCCCCTTCCACAACTGTAAATAGATCAGGGACAGAAAGTGTTTCAAGGTGAAAATACAAGTAAGAAAGGCAGTAACTTCTGAGCTTTCAATCCTGAATAAAATAAACACTCAGACAAACTCCCCAGGTCAAATAAACAAATGAATTTCCCAGAATGCAAAATATTTTCCAAAGAAAGGTATAAGGTCAGGCTAAGTAAAAATTGCTGTATAGTATGTCACACATATCCTTTGGATACTAATGCTCTGAAGACATAAACCAGAATCTCAAAAGCCTTGAACTTCTGGGAAAAGGTTGTTTGCAACTTGTGTGCATCAGGCTGTTTGTTCTAAAAGGTTATTTTTCTGCAGAGCCTAAAGCTTCAGCGGTCTTCAGAGTAGCCACACACTTCCTTTCCCCCCAGAGAACCCTCCTCCACTGCCCCAAAAATCCCAACCAGGACTAGATTTTTAAATTAAAATATATAGGTTGAGTGTAGCAGGATCCAGTTACTGTTCAGCAGCGCAAACTTAGCTAATTTTGAGATATAATTATTACATGGCTGTCGTGGTTTAAGCCATAAATCAGCCACGCAGTTTGTTCACTCACTTCCCCCTTTTTTCTTCCCTCTGCTCCT
>JANRGW010030881.1:0-40799 GCA_024733675.1 Psilopsiagon aymara | reverse complement strand
ACACCCCCCCCCCCCCCCCCTTATACTCTGTCACAGTGCAGGAAGTCGTAGACAAGTTTTATTCTCAAATCCTACTCTCCAGTGATCTATCAACAAAGTAATTCTTCTGTAATATTTTATCAATTCTGGCACAGGGAAGTGAAAATGGTTTTTAAGATCCTAGTTAATGTCAAGCATGAATCAATGAGTGGCATCCAAATCCCAGCTGGAAAAGCTCCCTAGTCAAGGGTGGAGAGAAGACCAGAGATATTTGTTTGATAAGAGGCCTTTTAGGAAAGTACAATGACTTAAGCGGGGCTTTGTGGCACTGCATAATTAGTTACTTTCAAGGAAATTTTTGTATGGGGAGAATTTCTAGTCGGAGAAAAATGTCAATTTATATCGTTGGCATGAAAGTGTTAGACTTCTTACCTAGACATTTTAATTCTTGGTAAGCACCCAGAGTCCTGAGCAAGCAGCAGTGAAGTCAGAAATGAAATAAACCTTTGTGAAATACAGCTTTGGTTGTTTGAATTACAAATACCTCTGAAGTTCAGGTAACGTGTGGATTGAGCATTTTACTTTTAGCCCATCTCTAGTTAAAACTCTCTTCTCATCAATCTCATTCATTCATCAACATACAGGTTAGCCTTTAAACATATGGCAGTCAATGAATGCCACTCAAAAACCTTAGAAAATAAGTATGCAAGCAGCATCAGTTTAAAAATATGCAGCTAACTGCTGGAAGCTATTAAAACCCAAATAAACAAAAGAGATTATACTTCAAAGAAATGTCAACAGTTTTTCCTCTCCTTGAACAGAGCAGTTTTCTTTGCTTCTATCCGCAGCCACATCTGGAAAGTGCTTACTGCTTTACATATCTCTAACGATAAAATTAGTTTATTGATTTTTCAGAATTTCCTGATAGATTTATGCAATTTCCAAAACAAAGGTAAACTCACAATCCCAGTTAAAAAAACCTGGTGGTAACTACAAAGACTCATAAAATTATAAACCCGCAGAGTTATGCAAAGGAGCAAAACCAGTCACTTGCTAAATAATGCTGTACCTCCGTGACTACTGTTAGAGAGCAAGAAATTACAATTTAAATTACTTCCTTGATATAAAGGAAAAATAAAAAAAGTATCTTAAGACTAACTAGGGCTGGTGCAAAGTTGAAATGAACCTTCATTTCTAAATAAATAGAAAGAGATTTTAAAGTGAAATCTCCATAGTTTATGGAAAGAATTAAGAAGCAAAAGGAATCATTAATCACAACTATGTATTAAAAGAACTATACAAAAATTAGATCTATTAAAGGAGTCTGCAATTCTATGGATTGAAAATTGAAACTCTAATTTCTATGATAGTAAATTGCGTCATTTTAGGCAGTCCAAATGCTGGCTTTTTAATTTGCTTAAAATTCCACATTTGTAGCAGGCGAAACCTGCAAAGACTGCTAATTTGATTTTCGTTTACAATTAACTAAGCAGTAGCAACTTAGCCTACAGAGGAGGGTGCCAAGAAAAATGATATCTTTGGTAAATTACCAAGGATCAAAATGTGGACAACAGATTTTTCTCCTCCCACCTGACTATTTTTAACTAACAATGATAGTTTTGATAGAGTAAAAGTATTTCATCGAACACAAAATTACAAGGTGCAGATTTTGCAAAATAGTCCAGAAATTCAAAAGTTGCAGTATATGTTTAAAGGAGAGAAAAAATAACACAAAACAATTTGAGCATTAAGTGTACAGTAAGTGCTCTGTTGTCAAATAAAAAGAAAATAAACTCTAAGATGACTGCTGCAGAATGGGAAAAAGCAGGTCGAGTTTGTTTATTTATAAATTGGTAACAAGTAGATTCTTTTGCGCTAACTAAACCAGACAGTAATTATAAACACAGATTGGTTAAATTCCCTGCACCCTATCAAAGGAAATGAGTTCCTCTCTTTTCCAAACATTGTCATTTGTTTTTTGAGCCTCTTTTGGGCTTGATTTCATTAAAAACGATGTAAAGCCCACATCTGCAACCCCCAAAACAATGTTAACCTTATTAAGCTGATCCAGAGTGCTCATTACAAAAAAATTTGCAGGCAACACAACCAAGCAATTTAAAAGGGAGCCACTGGAATACAGAGCAAAGAATTTGGATTATTTTTGTTCCATTACAGAAAACTTACATTACTATGCAATAGAACATGAAGCAAACAGTAATCGCCTCAGTAGTTCTGGATAATTAGTTACCTAAGTTCTCTGAGGTGAGCAAAATGTACTTAGGTGAGAGAACATTACCGCTTGTATGTTGAAACAACGGAGTAATCTTGGTTAAAATGAAAATCACAAATACAGGAGGAAAAAGTAATGTTTAAAATCATTAGTCTTTATCAGTAAAGTACAACTGAGTTCCTCATTAAGGTAACAGTTTTATTAAGAAGGGGATGATACTGCTTACATTAGCTAGTGTCAGATATCAGATTTCAACAAACTTTAACTCTGTAGATGCTATTAAAACATCATTATTAGAGTTGCCATGCTTGACTGGTTTGAACTAAAGTGAATTTCATGTATTTGTTGGAAGACAGCAATAATAAATTCTGGAGCTTGAGCTGGTTAAGAACTGACCTGGACTTTGCAGACAAAAAGTTAAGTTTTGCTCTCAGCATCTCTGGCAGTGGGGTTAGTGAAACTCAGCCTCATGCCTGTCACAGCTGAAATCCTCCCTGGAAAAACCTGAAGTGGGACTGAGGTTATATTGTATGCAGGCGACTAAGCACTACCACCATACTATCCCAACATGCGCTTTTGAGCCTGAAGAAGTACCAGGGAGACACTGTTACTCCTGGTCTGTGCTCCCCATTGGATGCTTGCTTCATGGTAGCAGGGCCAAAGCAGAAGATGACTCTGAGGAATTACCCCTTCTCAGAGCAGATCCCTTTGTCCCCAGGAGTTGGGTGCCATGATTGCAGTGTCCTAAAAGGTATGTGTGATTAAAGCTTGTTTCATTGACTTAGAAGAAAAATGCACTCTAGGGCAGCGGGATCAAAGTAACGGGCATCACCTAATGCTCCCAGACCAATTAGCCTGACAAACTACAGATGCCTTCACAGAACACATTGTATTTATTTACTGATTCATTGTGGCTCTGAGCAATTTGTTGTCACATTCATCTGACTGGTCGGGTAAATGCTGAGCATCTCCCATCAATGGTGAAGGCCAATCAGGGGAAAACCAATCAGGTTCCCAAAAGGCAAATCCTCTTTCCAGTGCTGTTCCTACCCTCCTAATGTTCCTGGTGCCTGGGATCAGCTCACTGACCACGTATCCATGGAACTTTTCCTTATGTGATCTGCCTAAAAAAACTGATTAATGGCAGTTTTGCTCCTAATCTCACTCAGGTTCTATAACGTGCAAGTATTTTGATAAAATGAAGATGGTGCTTGCTACTTTTGCGCTCTGCCAACATTTTATGATACTAAATAAAATACTGTAATTAAAAATTAAAGCATGCTTGAAAATTATATTAAGAAAATAAAAGACAATCAAGAAGAGGGGAGAATATTAACAACTCATTGTGATTTCTCCTGGTATCTTATTCCCCCTGAGCCCTCATGTATAACTTTAAGTCTGACCCCATACTGAGATTTCCAGCTCAGCTTGTCACAGGGAATTTGGGGCAATTAATGTCTTGAAAGATTGTGCTTTTAGAATAATCAGGTCAGGGAATTTGTCTTTCGAAATGCTCTGCTGTTTCTCAGGAATACCTGTGGATTCTTGAAATAATACATTACAGTAACACTGGGCCAGATCCTTAGCTGGTGCAAAGTTAGCTTTTCCTCATTAACTTCAAAGAGACTATGCTGATTTACACCAGCTGAGGGAAGATGTGGCCCACAGTGTCCAGGTGGATTTAAATCATACAATGAGAAATACCTCAGTACAGCCAGGTTTGTACTGAGGTTGAACATAAAAGGCCTGGGTAGCGGGAAATCCATCCCTTTTTATTTTTAAATGCTCAAATGTTTACCAGCTGACCTTCTCCTTTGCTGCAGATCTGGGCATCAAGGTGCATACAATAAAGTTCAAACCAATCAACTGCTTTCAGCTGTTCTTGTGCAATGAATTTTTAAACATTTGATCATTAAGATCAATCTATATGCAGGTCAGTTTTCTGAACAGGATGGGAACAGTTTGGGAGCAGATGCCAGGGCACTGACTCATGAAGAGGGACTGCTAAAGAAACAGAGGGAGTACATTTATCTTGGGCCACCCATCAGGTGAATTCTACCAAGACCATATCTTTGCTGGATGGATGCACAGATCAAACCAGTTAATCTCTAAGATAGTGCCTTTGTTAATTGAAGGGTGGCACAATGGCAGTGTAGTGCTCATGAGTAGCACTGAGGTGGTTGCGTATTGCAGACAAACCTCTCTGCAGTTTTTGGTCCTTCTCTGATTGGTAAATTCTCTAGAAATTGTTCTCCATGCTTTGATTTACTTATTTATTCTACAAAATTTCCTGGCAAATGCTGATAAATATGTGGACAATTTCAGCTGTGATTGTGATACATTAATTTCTAGCACCTAGTACTCTTAATTCGCAGAGTTTGTGTCTGGGCAGCAGCCTCAGGCCATTGAACCTCACATCCAAATTACTTCAGTTTTATCGGTGGGTCATAGGTTCTATTCAGAAGCTAGTATACATCCACCATCCCAGCTACATTTTTGGGTACCTGGGTCCTACCTTGACCTTTCTGAGCCTTGCTGGCTCACCTGGCCCACCTGGAGTAGAAGGTACCTAGAGTTTAGTCTCTCATCATTTAAAGGATGGAAGAGATGATCCTCAAGGTCCCTTCCAACCCTGAATTCTATGATTTTATGATTGACATGATTCATCTGAAGGTGACAGGACTCAGACAAACGTATTCAAGGGTCACAAAAAGTCATTTGCAACCCTAGGTGGGAAAAGAGCAGGTGCTCTAGACAAGTCCACTTAGGTTAATTATGCTTGGATTCACATTAGACACTGGTAATGAGTGGTGCTGAAATGGAGACACAGTTTAAGTGTTTTGTTATCTTGAGATGCATATGCAATATATCTGGTCTTTACTTTAAAGATCTCTACCTCCAAAGCTAAGGGGGAAAGCAGGCCAATCCTGGCAGCGTAAGTGTTGTTGTCCATTTTTATTTATTAGGTCTGTAGAGGGGATGATCACTGAAGCTTGCCTGATTTTATCAGGTACCTTAGAAGCAGACTTTTGAAGGCAGAGTTTCTGTGCTGAAAGCCAGTTCCTAATGTTATACAAGAATGTTTTGCAATTTGCTTAATCTATATCTTCACTGATTGAATTCCATTTTCTTCCAGTTCAGTGCTTGTGATTGTAATGTGCATGGTTCCTTTTGTACAGACTTCTTTACCTGCATCCTGTGTTGTATCTAAACAAAAAGCATCTAAACACCCTCCAGGTAAGTTGCCACATTGGTGCCTCTGGAAATACCAACAAAAACATCAGAAGAGACAAACTGATTCATTTGATTTGAGAAAGCAATTCACAAATCAGAAATCTTTTATTTCACTATTAGCCCAATTCTACAGGTATTTCAGTCAAGGTGCGTAGGCAATTACCCAAATATATCCCCAAACAACCTACTAGCACTGAGTGCTAAACCCAAACCCTTGGAAATGTCAGCACTGGTCTATTCAGAGAATTTTGACAGAACTACTTTTCTTGAGAGCAATTGCAGGTGCTGAAAACTGCCAGGGCTTTTGTGGTGTATCTAGACACTGTGATATGCTGGTAGCCAAACTAGAGAATATTTGTTTGACCAAAATGATAGCATTTGGGTCAAAGAACAGGATGAACAATATGATGTGTTACTGCAGGCTGCCTGAAAGCATGCTTGCAACTGTACAAAGCAACAAGGAATAGGAAACAGAAAGTTGAAGAGTGAGTCTAATTTCAACACTTCCCGAACACATCATCTTGGCAAGTCACCCAACTTTTCTGTGCCTCAGTTACACTGCCTGAAACACTGAGATAATAATAATACTTAATCACCTTTGAAAAAAGTGAGAGAAAAACAGCGATAAGTGTGAAATATTCATTATAATATTAAAGAACAGATGGCCAAAGCAGAGATCCAGTTAAAAGGACTGCACAGAGTTATAAGAAACCTCTTGCTGTGACGTATGCACTTTACGATGTGCATTCCCTCAGACAATACATGATGAGTCGGCTGCAGCAGTTTATGTTCTGGATTAGAGCATATGCATAAATAAAGCTACGTTTTTATGTGATCCCAACAAATAAATGGGAAGCACGGACAGGAATGTCTAGCTGATGGAAAAATGAGACACCACAAACAAACCACAGCTTGATGATAAAAAAGAGAAGTCTAAGATTTATATGGCACAGCTGGCTATGTGTAGTGCTTTTGCAAGCCTTCAGCATCTGGTCACTTGTTTTAAATGTCTGAATAGATAGAGGCCTGAACCTTACACAACTGTGGAAAAAGAGGTAATGTTTCATAGTAAACCACACAGCCACACATTGCACAATGCCCTGGCGCACATGGAGATCTGCCTGACTTCAAACACCAGGTGAGAAGGGGGGGGAGGTCTCCTGTTAGGCAAGACTGTCTGCATGTCTGTCCTGCAGTCAGTATATCATAGGCAGCTATGTCACCTACATCTTTTTGAACAAGCTCTGCTGGAGCTGAACATGTCTTCTAGAAAGACAACCAAGCACAACTATAATTGACAACAATTTTACCATCTAATTTCTGTAGATTCCCTGACTTAAATGGAGTTATGCTAACTTACACCACGGCAGAACCTGGACCATTATCCTTCAGCAACTTCAATTCAAATCCTTCAGCAACTTCAACCACTCTCAAATGCCCTAGAAATTCCTTTGTGAACACAAATGGGGTTTCATTGTCTATAAAAATAGGGTGAAATGATAAAGTCCCAGAGAGAAGAAAACAGACTATCTTCATGCTTTACTTGCAGAGTACTCAAGCCTTGCATTTCTAGCAGATGATGTATTTATGCAAATGTTCAAAAGAGACATTGCACAATGAGTTGTGGGGAAAGCATACTCTCAGCTGCAGTGTGAGTCACTCAACAGGAGAGAGCGGAGCTTGCTGAGCTGCAGACCAGCCCCGCGGCAGAAGTGGGGATGGCCAAAGGGTGGTGAAAAGGGAGGAGGGCAGGTACATTTTGTGTCTGTATTTGAAAAAAGTCTATAGAAAATCAAAAGGTTGAACAACAACAAGAAGAAATAAGGCATCTCCTTGCTCCAGAGCACAAACTAGTCCTTTGCAACAGCAGGAACAGACCAAACACAACTAGCTAAGTCCCAAAGTTGTGCAAGCTGTTGCAGTCAATGGGAGAAGCTTCTCAAAATATTTCTACACCTTTTTAAGCTGCCATGCTCCCACTGGAAAGGTAAGATGTGGTTGACAAAACCTCTTATTTCTAAAAGTCTCAAAACCCCAAAGGTTTGTGCTCCCTCTGTTGGTTTTAGGAAAGAGGTTTGGTTTGGTTTTCTACACAAACAGCATCCTTCATTTTGTTCTGACATCAGTAGAAGGACAAAAACACATTTGTGGGATGAGATGTTATTTACACTGAAGTTTCTCTTGTTTAAACAAGGAAATGGACGTGCTAATTTCAGCTCCATCCCAAACACAAAGAAAATGAATAAACATTTAATAAACCAACTGCCAAACTGGAGGAAGATTGAAGTATTTCAATAAGGCTGAAGCAAAAGGGGGATAACAACACAGACACACTGAGTTATGTCACAGTTATCTGAGATGGTGTTTATGACATTGTTCACCTGTATGCAGAAGCCAAAAGTGTGTGTTGTTCACAATGTTTGCTATTGCATTTATGTTCCTTTTAATGCTGGGAGAAAAAAGCCCAGGTGCAAAACTGAAGTAGGTGAATATGAGTTTGAGAAGATGTGGAAGACAAGTAAGATAAAAAATGTGCCAGAAGGATGGATCAAATTATTGCAGTTTTTTTCCTTTGGTATTAATTATTTATGATAAATGTTTCTTACCTACAATCTGTTTTTCATTGTAACTTTATTCAGCACAAAGGAGTCCTGATCTTGGTGGGCTTTTAGCTGCTACTGCAACCAAAATACTAAACTATGATATTGGATACACTTGTTCAATTATTAATTTTTAGGAACAGAATGTGAAGTCCTTATTTGCTGAATATGAAATGATTTTGGCTTAAAGGGGACTAAAGACTTAGGAGATGCTCATTAGAACAGGATGTCTACACTTTGGCCCTGAGGGGAAGTTGTCTCAGGTTTCAGGGATCTAGACCATGGCCTTACCGAACACTTCCAATTTGAATGGGGAAAAATTGGTAGGCGCAGGCAAGGCTGTGTGTCAGACATACTATATGGTTTAGCCTTGTATATATGTATATATATGTGGCCTTGGAAGTAAAAGGTGGCTTCACAGCCTGCATCCATAACCACAGACTAAGACAAGGCATCAAGGAAAATCTACCAGGATATATAGCTATTATTTAACACAGCTGTGGAAAGGGTAGCTGTGTCGATGATCAGCCCATGGCTGTAACGTATTTGAGAGCAGCGACAGTTTCGCATACCCTTTTTGAACTGCTGGTTCCGTGTCTGTCCCCCTCCCTGCCTGACTGAACTTGTTTGTTGTTGGCTCCCAGCCCGACACTTGTGACACTGCAGTTACACTGGGGTGGCATGTGCAGTCTGTAGATATTTCAGCCACTTTGCCAAAGCTAGAAAAGTCCTGACTGAACTGGAGCAGGAAAACAATTTGCTGAAACATCACCTGGAGCAGGAAGTTATTAGATGCTTGAGTGACTTCTAGAACAGAAAACTATGTATGAATATGTACATGAGGCAAAACAGATGTTGTCTTGACCTCTGCACACTGGAATCTTATAGCTGCTCTGTTTACCCTCTGCTGTCCATAATGCATCTTTAAGCCAGGTGCTGCCACTTATCAGGTATCTACATCTCTTGTTTAAACAAATGTTAACCGAACTTGACAGCAAAGGGGACCCCTGCAGCAAAATCGGCAGAAGACAGCTTTAAAGCTACTTTCAGTTCTTACTCTTGAAATAACTGAAGTTTTGTGTGACTAGGTAAGGACTGAGGGTAGAAAGTTAAACTTTTGACCCCATCTTTATGGGATTTCATACACTGCCTGCCTCATTCTCTGCTGGGGCATAAGACTCAGCTCTGCAGGCAGAAGGAGGGCTGGTTTTCAGGACCTGGCAGAAACCATTCTCTGGACTATGTTCCCTGCCCACCAGGTACTCAAAGTTCCCTTGAACCAGCAGATTCCTTCTGTGGCTACCATTGCAACTACTGCTAACATCATAAACTACTCCTTGCATTATAGCGACTGCTTGCCCCATGGCTATGGCTACCATCTTCCCCAGGACCATGTCCTTGTCTCCACTGGAAAGGGTTGCAAGAGAGCACTGTCAGCCATGCTGTAAATCTGGGATCTGAACATTTTCTCCCTTTCCCCACCTCTCAGCAGTGTGTCTCCTTCATTTTTTTATTTGGGATTTCAATCAGTGACAACTTACAAAAGCTTTAGGGCAAGACAAGGCCAGAGTGCTTCCGTGCCTGGTGAGGCCCCAGTGAGATCTTACACCATATCCATCATCATCACTATGGCAGAAGAGGCTTTCCACCAAGGGTTGTGGGTTTCTTCTGTCACTGTTCTCCTTTGGGAAATCACACAGCCACTTGCAATAGGTGTGAAATTAAACTCTGTCACCCCTCTGTTAAGGGCAGCCCTATAGCTGTTCATCCTTGAAGCGAAGAAAACAGGCACTTAAAAGAGGTTTTACAGAAAGCTTCTGAGCCTTGCTCCTTCCTTCTCTCCTCCCAGCTCCTGGTGTACATGGCTGAGATAAAGGTTCTTCAGGCTCACAGAAGCTCTGCAAGAGATTGAGGTCCTGAAGCTGAGGAAACACCATCACTAGGAAGGAGGTTAGTGTGAAGTGTTTGAGCAGAGCAGAGCCAGGCAGCACAGTCAAAACAGAACCAACCTATATGCATCATAGCACATGTGATGAAGAGTGCCCTGGTTTCAGGACTGTATTACAGCATTTTTGGTGCCCAATGGAGGAAAGTTTTACAGGATCTGAGCACTGCTATTTTATCATCCAAATGCTGCTGAGGAAATAAACACTCCTCTTACTGAAGTTAACTTTGAATCAAAATTGGCTTCTGATTGATTGGATTCAGGCTTTTTGGGTTAAGTGTCTACCATTAACTCCTCAAAACTGCCTCAGGAACTCAGAGAAAATCCAGTATGCATTACATAAATACCTATACCCGTATTTTTGTCTACTGATCAACCTATCTGTGTTTATTTTAATTAAACATGGATAAAGGCCATAGCAAATAGGCACTGGTAGCACAGACAGCTGTGAGAAAGAATGCTGAAACTGCCAGAATCCTGCTAATCAGTTGCCTATAGAGAATTTAGGAAATGCTGAAAGTTGAAAGGTGAAGAGTTATATTCAGTATTGGAGATAAAGCTCTGAAGTTCATTTCAGAAAACTGAAACAAGTGGTTGTGTTGATCCCAGGGAAGACACTTTTCTAAACTTTACCAAATGGGAAATAACATTAGGGTTTTTTTTTATTCTAACAGAAGAAGAGCTCTATCTCATAAAAAGCATGCAACTGTGCAAAAACTGCCTTTTGGATATCAAAAATAGTTGTGGGATGAAATTTATGTGCTTTTCTCTAGTCCAGGAATGCTGCTGGTTCACAGCTAGAGCTTGATACCCAAGATCTCTCTTTTGCAGCTTCAGTGAGAAGTGTCTGCAAGCGATACCAAGTGCAAAGTTAAAGGTCATTAAAAAAATAAAGCATTTTGCCTCTGCAGAGGCTCAGGGTGTGTACATGCTGAAATAATCACTTGGAGAAAATATTCAATTAAACTGTAGTTTTCTGTCTTACATCTGTCACTCACAGCCAGTCCTTTACCCCCTGTCACTTTATCAGAAGGCAGAAAGAGAAGAAAGATCAGGTCAAATACCTCCACTATTGCACAGAAGACAATTTCTGGAAGTCATTCATTCCTAAGGTTTCTTCCTTACTGTCTTGCAGAAAGGAAGTCTGGTATAACGAGACTTTGCAACTTCTTTCATGTAATGCAGATGCATACAAAGGAAAATCACATTCAAAGTATGTTACTGAATCTCAGGTGCAGTGGGGAACTCAACACATCATCCAAAATGTACTAAATTACCACTGAAGCTGAATATTCTGGGTATAAATTATATGCATATACCGTGTATACATATTTTTTCCTGCCTTTGTCTTAATAAGCACCTTTTTGTTCTGGTATGACTAATTTATGTTGGGTGTTTCTCCTGCTGCATGCTCATCTATTATATACTGGGGCAAACATTCTTATTTTGACTGGACTACCCAAGTCTTTTCTTGCTCTTGAAAGAAGAAAATAAGGCACACAATTTCTTGTGTGGGAGGCGAGGAAGGACCTCCAAATGGTATTGGGAGGACTGACACACCAATAATGGGCCACAAGTGTGTCTGGTGTCAGAGTTCAAAAGTAATCTCAACCTCCGAGACTACAGACTTTCATCAAATGCCTTTGCAGAAAGGCAATGTTGCTCATCTCAGAAGATCCTCTGGCTGTATAGAATTAGTAGCTACATATGCTGAACTACACAGCTAGTGTGTGCTTTAAGACAACAGCAGCAGAGAGGCAGAAATATGCCAAAATCTGAATGGCGTTAATCACAGAAACAGGTAGAGATACCTTTTCCTTTGAAATCTGCAGGCAGGTATTAGGGAGAGTAGGGATGTGTTATGGAAAATGTGCTGTGCTACCTGAACATCAAAGGTTTGAAATTTTCTGATGAAATGGAGTCTCATCTGATTCCTTCTGTCACATTGTCCATTTAGTCACAGCTGAGAAGGAAGGAGGTTGGTGAGAGTTTACTCACCCTCTGGCCACCAGATCAGACTGTGGGAGATGGCTTGTGTAGCCATCAAAGAGAACAAGAAAGTCTGTAATGGACAATATAATGTGTAATGCCTCAAAACAGAGGCCAGCTCTAGGCCAGAAAGGATAAAATATTAGGCAGATGAAATAGGTTGGTTGTGAGGATGCACAGACTTCAAACATGGCAGTCTAATTCCTAATGTGATAAATTCAGGAGTCAGAAGAACTACAGACTGCCAGAAAAAGAGCATCACTAACACCCAGGAGTTTTTTAGAACAGGACACCTTGTTCCTGCAAGATGTGGGAACTAAATGAGCTCAATAATTTCAGTCTCTAAACCTGTCGTTACCTGCCCTGCTGCTGATAGTGCCGTTATCTTGTTACTTCTGCATGCGTACTTCCTTCAAGGATTTTAGTTTTATAGCTCTGAAAGGATATCTGGTTTGCTTAAACATCAGAAGGCTAAAAAGCTAAACTGAAACAAAAAACCACACCCACAATGAGATGAAAACAACATTGAATGGAGGACATACACTCCATGTAGACCTGAGTTTAGTTACAGAGCAGAAAAGATGAGCACTAGATCCACTGAAAGTATATAATTTACCAGCCATTGAGGCTTTGTTAATATTCCTGTTTTACAGATTTTTTTTTTTTTTTTTTTTTTTGCACTGGCTGATTAGCTAATTAAAATTGTAGGCTGTTTCCTTTCAATCAGAACTGTGAGCGTGTACCAGGTGCCAAACATCATGACATCCAGAAAGGCAGACAAGCTAAGAAAGATGTAGGGGTACAGAAAATGCTCAGCCCTGTTGGATTACCCTACTGACAACAGGCTAACACATTGGCTTCGGCTATTTATCCTGTTCTGACATGATGTTCGCTCTACCTCCTTGTGAAAACAACACCAAACACCATGAAAGCAACACCAAACACCAGGAAAAAGAGATACAGCATTGGGTGTGATGGTCAGAAAAACAAATATACTACTGAAAAATGTTCACCAGCTGCATGGGAGCATGGCTGAGTTAGATGAGAGGACCAATGACCTCTAGATTAGCACCCTTTGGAGCAAACTCATCTCCAATGAGCTTTTGTTAGATGTGCTGTCACATGAGCAGAGACCTGAGCCTGATCCAGCAAGGCACAGCATCTTCTAACCTGAAAATCCTTACTGACATCACTACCTGGAACTGTTAGAGCATTCATACCAGAAAAGTGGGTTTTCGTTGTTAGCAAGAAACAGTCAATAAAAAACTGATTCACAACCCTTCACAGAGCAAAATCAGCACCAAGACAAGTATAATTTTCTGTGGCCATATAATGCTGCCTTCTGCATAAGAGAAGGAAAAAGTCTGGGAGCTCTTTGGTACCAACTGAATCAATGCTTTGTTTGCTATACTACCACGAGAACAAACTGGGTATATCCCCAGTAAAGTGAGACAAATCTTTGTTTTGAGAGATGATTAGAAGGTACTTGCTTAAGATTTAAATGTATTTGATACATTTGAAAGTACTTTGTTAAGATCTAAATGGAAGATGCATTTTCAAAAACCATGTTCTCTGGAATTTTACATCTCAATTCTAAGAAAAGGTTATAGGTAATGAAATAACAGCACCTTGAAGATGTATCTGGCTGACTAAAACAATACAACTGGGGCATAGTCTGTGACAAGGTTAGCTGAGGTGAAAATCACTAGAAATTGTTGTTTAAATAGAAATCGGCTGAGTTACCAGTTTAAACAATTTGGATTGGAAAAGGCAATATGGTATAAAAGAGCTAACTTTGATCCACTGGTAAGATGATCAAAGTACAAGATATCAGAGAGGGAATGATGAAAACAAGGCAATCTGAGACTTCCAAATTTAAGGGTAAGCTGTAAAATGTTTTGCAGTGGGACAGAGAAGCCTTTAAATATTTAACTATCATAGTTTAAAATGCAGATTGGGCTACATTTTCTTGGCATCACAGAATTTTTTTCCATTTCAAGGGTAGCAAACCTCCTGGAATCTTACCAATAGCCATGAAAGATTAAAAAATTGAGTAACTGTGGTAAGAATGTGCATAGCTGATAAATAGGAAGAAAACATTTGGACTCTCTTACAGTTAGCCCTACTGTTTCACAAATTTCTTTATCTAAAATTATGGCAACTGGAAAACCGAAGCTAACATGAAAATGTTTAACTAGGAGTTCAAACACATGTGTTTTATACAGTAGTTGTAATATTTCTTTTGCCCAATGGAGCTCACAATGTTAGTTTGCTTACGACCAGAGGGATCCAAAAAGAAAGAATGCCAACATGCTAAGCATATTTCTAAAATATTTTTTCCGCTAAAATGTGCGTCATTCCAAAAACATGTCTGAGTGGTTGTATTTTGGGTGAGGAACAAAATCATAGAGAAAGTGTCAAATGCATCTTTGTACTACAATATTTCATGGTCTATTGTATATGTAAGATGGTTATTTACACAAACAGAAGCTTAATATATGCAAAAAGCAAGGGGAAAAAAGCTGGTATTTAGGATTTGTCAGAGAAAACCAGCAAAGCTGCAGGTAAACTGGGTAAGTCATTTACACCAAACTGGGGCATGAGGCTGGCTAAATCCTGAGCTAGCATCACACCAGTGTGAGACTTGTTCTTTCACAGTGGCTTCCACATTCATTGGACAGGAATATTTAATTTTGCATGCTTGTTTCAGTTCATCGCTTCTGATTTTTAATCAAGACACTGGACACAGGCAACACAACTGCTCCCTCCGTGGTTCCTGGAGGTCTCTTGCTTTGATTGCATCAATCAAACTGCAAAACTATTCACTGCTTTCAGGCAGAGACAGAGTGTACTCATCCCATAGGGATCAATTCACCCTCCCTGCCTCTCCTGAAGGTTGGTAAGATTGTGATGAGGCTGTGTGTGTGACAGGCCCCTGTAAATCCTTGTGCTTCACCTTCAGGGAGGGATGCTTTACAGATCCACATCTACTTGCCAGTGTGCCAAACTCCCTCTTCACTCTCTGCCCTAGCAAGGGCTCTAGTCCCATTGGCAGATCCCTGGTTCCCAGCTTGCCTGGGATGCTGAGCAATTCCTGCCACCAGAAGTTTCTGTGGCTGCGGATTTCCTCGTTATTAACTTAGGTCAATAGGTAACGTGACTGTGGGAATTTTGGCAGGAAAATTAGAAGTCAAAGAAGAGAGAGCATAGGGAAAAGGTTACAAGGACTAATCTAAAGTGATGCTAAAGGTTTTACATGGCTATGTCTAAAAAGGAACTTGTAAATAGTGGGTTTGATAGTCTTTTCTGAGGTTTAGAAACGATACTTCTACTTCACCTTACTGAATAACACAGCTTTGCTGTACCACATTTTTCTAGAACTCTTGCTGGACACTGAAATCCAGCTATGTGCTATTCACCCTTTCTGCATGCAGAAAAATATGCTCTTGAACTTTTAAAAGTTTTCCATTTGGGGGAGTAGAATTTTCTCCTCTATGAACCAATCAATCATTGCATGCTGTGAGGCACCTCCAATGTACAGATTTAACGAGACAAGCCTTCCTGGTTTAGTTTTTTCCACCTTTGAATAAGTACTCCTTGACAAATAAAAATCGAATATAAACAGCACTAGGACCAAACTCCATGTTCTTGGAACTGCACATAATTTAGAACTGTAAGAACTTGGGAATGTTTATATTTCATCTCTAAAGTCTTCATCTGTTTATATCTAAACTGCAATCTGAACTTAGACACAGCTACAAGGCTCAGTGAAATAGGAGAGTGTTCCCTTGAGCCATAGTCCTGGAAATCCACTATCTTATTTCTTCATTAATATCTAATCCCCACTTAGTAAGAATTTAGCTACTTTTATCCTGATGTGAAACTTCAGGGCTGCCTATTTCACTCCACTGCCTGCCGCTTCTAAATACAGCAGTGCTGGTGGCGGAGGTGGTGATTGTGAGTCATAAACACTCTGTCATTGTAACATGTCAGATTTGTCCAAAAGAAACATATTTTTATATCTTAGATTATTTTATTATTAGTTTAAGAAGATTCGTTTAGCTCCCAGCAAAGCCACGAGGTAGAATTATGCACTTAAGCAGTTCTATCTCTGATGTGTAATGCCTTGCAGTCATTTAACATGCTGAGACAAACAAGAGAATCCCCAGAGTGCTCATCTACTATGGGACTTATTTCATATTGCATCAATAATGTAAATTGAGATGTGAAGATAGCTCCTTGTTTTTGTAAGGTATGATTACACTAGTGCAGACAACATCCACTCAGCTTCACTGGAAACACTGAAGTCAGCTCTCTGATAAAAACGTGGCCTATTCTTTATCTTAACAGAAGAAAAAGATATACTATCAACAGGAAACTGTTGGGAGCAAACTGGCTTTGTAAGTTCGGCTGTTTGCTCTGATGTTTTCCAAGCACCAGGTGAAGTGTGGAAAAGCCCAGTGCAGGGGTTAATATTTCTCACTAAATGACTTCTGATATTATTTGTTGTTCTTCTCAGCCAACTACATTGGCCTGCATTTAATCACTGTGGTGAATGCAATTTGTATAAGTAGACCTCATACAAATGAATTCAGCTGGATTTTTTGAGTCTATTAGGCCTCACCCATGAAAGATTTTTCATCATCTTCATTGATGCTTTTGGTGGAAAACAAAAGTCACTAAGAAATCTACTTTTTTTCAGTTTGACCTTTCATCTGCTGTAGTAAGACACTCAGTGTTATGCCTTGTTAATGTACTGGTGCAGCACTCATATCTACTATTGTACCATACATAGAACAAACATAAAAGACATCAATCAAAATCCTCAAAATGTCTTTTTCTGCCAAGATGCATAAATGTTTCCTATTGCCATCAAATCATTTTAATTACAGCTGCTGAGCTTCATAATTATTTTTAGCCAAGCTGTTTTTTCTGTTGTTATTGAACATATGATATGCAATATATTGCATTTATACATCCCATTGGAATTTGTTATAGCAGAGCGACTCTTGTAGTTGAGATGGAGACTGTTTTTCCATTATTATGAAACCATTTGAAGTCTCACTGGAAATTTGCCATCTTTGGTATCTTGCTAAAATATGATTTGGGGAGGAAAAGGCAGAGAGAAAGACAAATATTGTATGCTCTCTCAGGTTGTTTCCTCCTGTAGCTTTCCTTCTTCTCTCCAAGATATTTCATATGAATGAGGGGTTTTTTTATAAAAATTCTATAACTCTAAACCAAACAAAACTGAAACCTGATATAGACAGATTCTTACTGACAAGAGAAGCCAAATCACTTTTTTTCATGACTTGTTATAATCCAAGATCATAGAACAAGGACCTTTATCTTTTCATGTTCTTTGTTTTCAAGTATGTATCCTTAACTTTGCTTCAATTTAGAGTTTCTCCCTTCAGGCAATAAAACATAAGGTAATTACTGAAATAAATAAAGATAGGTAATCTTGGATTCAGCTGAGTAAAAACAATTGGGTTTCAAATATACACCAGGAAGAAGTCTGCATGTTTGAGCTCTACTGAAACACGTGCCATTTATAACGCGACAATAGCAGTACTCTTCTGAAAGACGCTGCTAAATGTGCAAGTCACTTACCCAGGAAGAATTTGTATTTCATTTCTGAAAGCAAAATTACAATAGCTGACAAAACATGAAAGTTTCATCATGGTGGATTAGAATGTGCACAAGGAATTTGAAGGAATTTATCGTTACTCAACATTTCAGCTAGCACTCTTTAACGCGTCTTTGGGGAGCAGATTTGTCTCTGCACTCTATAGAAAACTCAAGCACATAAAAAGGTTAGATTACAGAAACCTAGTAAATAATATAACAAACAGCTAGCTAGACTGTACAGCCGGATGAACAAATATGTGTTGCTCCTACACTGCTGATCCCAAAGAATATGTGCCTTTCTTTACCTTTAATACAACTCTTTCTTTATCCAGGAACTTCCATGACATGAAGGGATTGGCAGGTGATTTTAAAATTCAAGCAACAGAGTGCTTGCAGATATAAAACCCAATGCCACCTCTACCTGCCAAGTAAGAAATGCTCTCAGCATTTATGATCTCAAAAGACCAGTCCAAGAAAGGAAAAGTTCACAGTTGGTATTTCTTAGACATCAAAGTTTTGGAAAAATAAACAAAAAAAATTTGTCCTTTTGGCTGAAAGAAGACACAATGCCATTTATTTTTGGATAAGATCAAGAAAAAATCTAGCAACCTTAATTTATTATTAAGATCTCAGGCACAAAGAAGGAAAGGGAGGACATTCAGTTCTCAGTTAAGTAAATGCCAGTCAAAGATGCAGCACAAAGCCCCTCGTGCTAGCTACAGAATCACAGGATACAAACAAACTTAGGAAAATAAACTGAAGGAGCTGCTCTAAGCTCCATCCTGCTGCATATGGTACCTTACCAAATAGCATACAGCTAGCTCAAAGACGACTGTACTTCATAATGCAGTGTCATTGTACTATTGGTCAGTAGACATAATGTCATTATCTTTCCTTCTATTACTCCAAGACTCTTTGATTAAGAAACCAGAAAAAAAACATGGCAGTATTTTGTGCAGTCCTGTAGGGAATATCTTTTGGCTTTGCACTGTGTAAAATGAGTACACATTGGCAGAACAGCAATTACTGCTGCAAAGCTCAGAAGTGAAACGAAGTTTGGAAGAGTGATAAATAAGATTGTGAAAGGGTTACTGAAGTTGAACAAGATTGACCATAAACCATGTGAAGGCAAAAATCTGAGTTGGAATTATGACTTTATATGAAGTTACACATATGGTAATTAAAAAAAATAAAGACCACACTCTCTAAATCTGGGACTGTAATTCTGAAGAAGACATAGGGATGATCCATTCAACTTTATATCCAAGAATTAACCTGTGTTCTAAGAACAAACTCATCCTAAGATATGTAAATAAGGAGTACGCTTAGCAGGCACACTTATGTATTTCAGCCTGCTGTTACCTCTGTAAGAATACTGAGTTATGGATCTGCACTTCGAAAACTACATTGAAAAATTAGGCAATTATAGTAGAAAGTCATAGGAAACATTAAAGAAATTGAAAAAGATGCTGTATCATGGAAAAGCTCGTTTAGCCTAACTCTGAGGGGATCACAGAGCAACTTTGTCACAGTCTGTAGGAATTAGACAGATGCCTTGAAAGAAAGAAGATGGAAAGTTCCCTGACAGCCAGACCACTATCCATCCTCACCTCAGGTTGCAGTGGATCCTGTCACTAGGAGTTCTTAAACTGTGATGTCAAAACTGAAACTTCCCCAAGAGTTTAGTCCTTCTTTCTGGCTTTTGCACAGGAGCTCACAGTGGGTGGGTGGCCCCCTCTGCCTTTATCTGTGATTTACTGCCCAGCATATCCATTGTCACTGATGATCCTGAACATTTTTTATTTGCAATAAGCCCATTAAAAGACCATGGGCTACAGCAGCAACTCACAGATCATCCCAGTGTCAGCAAATGCAGCACATTGACAATATTCTGGGAGTCAGACTTACCCTTTTGCACAGTCACCTTGTTCTGCTCCCACTGGCATCTAAGGAGATGCCTGGAATGTGCACTAAGAAAGATCTCAAATCTTTCCTAGATAAGAAAAATCCTCCACTAATCTCACACTCTCCTGCCCCATGGACAGTATCTTCATAGCATCTCCAAGGAGGACCACTGCACACCCTCCTATCTGCCTCTTGGGAGAGCAAACAAATGAGGATGTGGCTTTACTCCCTAATAGCATATATAGCACTTTTAATCATCTTACCTATGAAAACTGCTGCGTAAGCTTTTTTATCCTCCTGGCTAGTTTTATATTAATATATTATCTCCCTGTAACTCGTGACTACTTCCAGCTGGTGCCAGAGAAATAGGAAACTGTTTAGATGCTTTCTCCTGTTCCTATGGCAAAAAGCAAAGAAAGACAAGGAGGAAGTATATTAAAGAGAATTAAAACCAGGTACCTTTTATTAGTGTAGCTGATATTACTGTACAGTTCACTGTTCTTGTTTAATTGGGCTACATATTGATTCGATTGTGGCAATGAAGCTAGATGAATGTTCCTTAATTACATTTTAAATTCAACTTTCTGGGGCTGAAGGTGCTTTTGAAAACCACATGTAGCTGCCGGCCTCACTGCAACATGGGTTGACTTGAAGTTGCGCTAGTGCTGACTGGTTATGCCCAATGCTGAACCAGTGCAAAGCCTTCATTAAAATAAAAAGCAGCTCTATAATGATATTTACATGACATTCAAAGTGCTCTTTGTTCTTAAAATAAAGTACATTCCAGATAATTCCACACTAGCAACCACAGTTCCTATTATTCAATTTTGTGATTTTTCTTATATAAGCAAAGTTTTTTGTAACATGTCCACTAATTATTACTTTTACAAGGAAAGGTTCAGAAGTATTTAGAATTCTAGGAGAGTGGAGACAAATGCACTACAGAAATAATGCATTTAGCCTCCAGGAGTAACCCTCAGCTCACTTATAAAAGATCTTGCCAGTCAAATCTACAGAATGCTATTTGATTCAACTCTAGGGGAGGAAAGAGAAACACTTGCCCAGCTCCAAAGTTCAAGCAAAGATGCTTGAATTGCAGCTGCCAAGATGGGAGGTGGCAGAAAATGGAGGAGTTGAATCTAGGGGGAGAATAAGAAAAAAAAATATTTATACATTCTGTCATTCAGCTCTAATTGCTTCAAAGATTATTTATTTTTCATTTTTTTGGAAAATAGCTTGCAGCTTCTTAACATATTTTTCAAAGAAGGAGCTGGAAGGCATAATAAAAAGCAAGCAGGGATATGCTTTCCGAATAGACTGAAATAATTAATGTGAGAATGCTTCCGCTTGAGCATTTTTTATGAACCAAAAATACATTATTTTTGCTTTTAAATTGGAGATAATTTGTTATACGGAAGTGGTGGTTTCTTTAATCTTGAAATAATGCTAATTACAATGGTATTTGGAATCTGAATTTTTGCAAAGCTATTCCCTTATTTGCAGCTGACATAACGAAGCTCCTTAGAGACTTCAGAGGCTTCAGTGGCACAGTCCCACCTAGCCTGTTGTCCCTCCTTGACTTCCAGACCCAGACCTCATTAATCCCCTGACTTGTTTGTGTGTGGGTTTCACCTACTCTAGTTCACAGCCACTTCAGAAGCAGTTGGACAGAATAATCCATGGTCTAAACACAATCACCACATGCTTCCTTCATTAGCTCTTCCCAGAAAGTGACCAAAGCTCAGGTCACACCTAAGCCTTAAGAAAGAGCAATGTCTCTCCACACCACACCACAGCACATTTGCAGGAGGAAGCTAGGAAGGTTTTGTCCATTTATTTTCTGCTGAAAAGCAGGTTTTTTCTTATTTTACTTTTGTGTACTGCAGGATTGCCAGGATGCTTAGCCATGGAGCTGCAATAGACACATGCAAAACAGACAAAAAGCAAAATCAATCTTTGTCCTACAAAGCTAACACTCCAAATATACCTCTGCTCAGGTACATTATGTACTTGGACACTCCCTTAGCATCCCTTTGATTTCAAATCAAGGTCAGTTTGATTTAGCACAGAGATGAGCCATGAGGCATGAGGTCCTGCAAGCTCCCTTTCCATCCACTTGCCAGCACAGGGCTCTTCCCAGAGGTGTTTGCAGGAATTCAGTGGGTGTACCGACCTCTGGAAAGCAAATGCAGACACTATTTCTGCAGCCACAGAGTTTCATTTGGCAGAGAAACCAGTGCTTATCCACCAGGCAAGCCTGACACTGCCTCGTCTCTAATCAGGGTTGTATACACAAACAGAAACAACACGCTGCAGGTACATGTACACACTGTGTTCCTTTCTCCAGGCATCTTTCATTATTCAGCATGTTTTCACTGCTGAGCAACAAATTGTTAGTGGTGTAACAAGACAGGAACACGTGTTTGGGTATGGTGTGTTACCTGCAAAGCCTGGCACTTGCTCTGCTAAGCTGCAGTTCCCTGGTCTGGCAGGGTTGAAACAGCAGCTAAAATAGCAGTGCAGCTTACGGTGGTATTGAGAATAGGTAGATGAGAAAGCCTGCATCTTTCCAGGCTAGATAAAAAGATGAAAGTGATGAAAGGCCATATTTTTGAGTCATTTTTCTGGGCAAATATTGCCTCTCCTCTATAAAATACGAATATAGTCTGGAATAGGGAGCCAGGTCAGGTCCCAGGTAAAATGACTTCCAGGTTCTAAACCTGAGTTTCCAGCAGGCTGACATCAATGTGATCAAAGGAAAAGTGGGGTGCAGAGGAAACTGATTATAATGAGATTTTTTTTAGCTGTGCTGAACTTCGAGAGCAAAACATTTGCGATGATACATCAGGAAAACAGGCCAAGCTTTTATTTTGAAGAGTGCTAGCTAGGTCTGAAGTAGGAAGATGGATAGACCTGTGAATCATCAGCATAGAGGTAGTAGTTAAATCTGTGTTTTCAGATGAAAGTGGATAAGGCCAAGCCTCTAAAAGAAAATCAGAAATAGATTGGAGAGATGAGCCAACGGAAAAGAGTTGTAAAACCAAGAAACAAGTTTCAAGAAGGATGGGGATGAAGGGCATTCACAGTTGAGTCACAAACTCAGTAGAGTCACAAACCAGCAGAGTCACATGTTTTCAGGGGGTCACCCGGTAGCATCCCTCTGCCCTACAGCAGGATCAGTCATCCTCTTGCCTTTCCTTTCTGTCTGTCTGCCCTGCTCTGGAAGGCCTCCAACAGTGGAGATCCCACAACCTCCACAGGCGTCTACCTTAGTGCTTTATTATTCTGATTGTTATGAAAGTTTCCTGATGTCTAACCGGAATTCTTTGCTGTAATTTAAGCCCATTATGTCATGTCCTTTCTATTATGTACAGATTGTTTCGGTCTTCCCTGCTGCTGTTTATTCTGTAATTACTTTCATGTCCCCACTCAAGCATTTACCATTTAGGCTAAACAGCCTTGTTCATCCAGTCTGGCCTGTCAGGTCTGGGTTTTAAGACTTTGTACGCAGCCTCCTCTTCAAACAAGCAACATCTTTTCTTGAAACAAGGACACTAACCCAGGAAAACGTGATCCAACAGGGTCTGTGACACTGTTGAGAGAAGGGATTTCTTCCCATGTCTCACAGGCAATAGGTCTGAATGCTGCAACTCTGAAACTACCTTTATGACAGCAGGATGCCTTTGCTGACTCCCAGCCAGGTTGTGATCAGTGATGATCTCAAATCAGTCAGTTTTTCTGCTGTGTAAGTTGGTAGCTTGTTATGCCTAAATACTGACAATTTGCACTCATAAGACTTTCATTTCTGTTCTCAGAGGGAGACTGCTCAGAAAGATCATTTGGTTGAAGACACAGTGCATCTCTCCTCTGTACTTTTTATACATTGATTCCTGACCTTGCTTCTTTAGAGAAAATTAGGAAAATCTATCAATCTAAAATAAAATTATTTTTCCATCAGACTTTAATGCCTATTGCATCTGGGCCCAAAAGACATTTAAAATTTCCATTATTTGCGACATCTGGAGCCTATGAAAGATTCAGAATGACATTCTGTAAAAAATACAAATTTTTCCTTTTTTTTTTTTCTCTTCCAAATTTCTTCTTTGAAATAGGGCATTCCTCCATTTAATATGTATATATTTGTCCAAAATGCTCAGCCATAGTGTTTTTAATCTATCAGTCTTTGGACACTTTCCGTGACCAAAAGTGAATATTCATGTTTTCTTATATAAATATCCCTTCCACAAAACATCTACAGAAAAGTATAGATTTCCAGCTCAGGCAATGGCCCAGCATGACTTTATATCTTCCTCAAACCACTTGTCCCATCAGACACTCAGCACAGCAGCCTACTCTAGTGGAGCAAAACAGCCTGCACTTACAGATTCCTTTTTTTTTCCTAGCTATTAGCTTTAGAAGTCTACTTGTGTTGGCAACTCTTACTGCTATGTAATAATTTACTAGCTACCAGCACCCCAGCATGTCTGCGATGGCATAGCAGCACAATCATTAGTTTCTATTCTGCAGTGGCAGGATGTGACAGAGACTCTACGATTTTGGATGATTCTGGTGTCAACTAACTGTGACACTCCATCAAACCCTGCATCCTTAATGTCATGAAGAGTTACATCCTTTCATGGGTGATAAAGCATGGGTATTCTGACAACCCTGGTTTAAGTGTCCTCATTGGCCTCACTAGGCTCTTGTCACTTCATTGTTTTATAACTTAAACTGTCTGATATTGAAAATGAGAATTCAATTTGAGATTTTATTGTTAACCTTTAAGGGCCTTAGAGCTCAAAGTCTACTCAAGAGCTAAGTGAAAAACTTCACATAAACATGCTCCATTTCCTAATCTACCTTCAGTTACAGATTTCTGCATATGTACCCCACTGCTTCCTGATAGCTGTCTGAAAACTTTTCATTTTTTTGTGACAAAAAAGAATGAATGTAGATCTTCAGGTGTTTCCAGGGAGGTTTTAAAAGATAGGTTCATTTTTTATTCTGTTTATTTAAATCTTGCCACTTGTTTCACCTTAGAATTTCATGTTAGGGATGGGAAGAATTGTTCTTCTTGCCCAGCCTCCTCTTTGAGCAAAATGCTGTTGAAAAAACAAAAATTCAATGAAGCTTCCAAAGGGCAAAAGCTAACTTTCAAACTGAAAATGCTTTAAATTTTAGTTTATAACAGGAATCTTCTTTGTTCTTCAAGTGGTCATTTTTCTTTTATTAAAACCCGTTATTATCACAGAAAGCACGTTCTTTATGAAATAACATTTCCGTTGTCAAAACCCAATTTTCCCTAAGGAAATATTTCAAGGGAAAACTTTTTACATGCCCTACTTAGCACCAAGTCTTCCCATTTGAACACCTCCACAAGTGGCTAAAGTTTCAAAAGAGATGCTCTTCCACTTAGGCACCCGAAGGAAGTGTTTGAATTCTGAGCGGCTTTTGAAACATCAGGCCACCTTGTTTGAGGTGTGTGAGAGAAAGACGTGCCCTTTTCAAGACGTAGCTCCAATGATGAGTCCTTAATAACTTTTGAAAAATCACCCTTTAAGAAGAAGAGGATTAGATCAAGGCTTGAATATTCCATACATAAATACAGCCATAACTCTGAAATCCATCTCTAATGCACATGTTTATACGTTATTACAGCTTGCTTTATCTTTGGTGTTCCCAGTGCAGGTATTTTACATATGGACTTGAATGGATTGCAAATAAGCAATCTTCAGAACAGCTTGAAGATTATTGCTGTTGAGAAAGACGTTGGTTTTGTTGCCCTGAAACATACCTAATTCCTGTTTGTGCAGATGAGATTTCTTGATGCCAGGGCTGACATCCAGCAAGCCATTAGGTATGGAAAGAGGTACATTGTGCTCCAAACTGGCAAAGAGCTTGCAAAAACTAAGCTTAAAGAGAGGTGGATCCAAGCCAATCCCACTGTCAGCTCAAAGATCTACTCCCCTGTTCTCTCCCTGGAACAAGTAACCTTTTGCCCTTCCATTTTGTAAGGCATAAAGTAAATTCTTAATTAGGATTTTTTTTTTTTATTTCCCCTGCTGGAAAAAGTATTAACAAAGATTATTGTCAAAGCATAAAATTGCTTCCTCTTTATCTGGCACAATGCTGCTACAGAACAACCAAGAGGTTCACAGACCTCTAAGTCAAGATGCTGTACAGTATTTGCAACAATAGATCAGAGAATACCATGAAATTGGGAACTTTCAATCATGCTAAAGAGCACTCCCCTTTCTTTGTATCACTCCTCCCTGTTTTAACTATGCTGTATAGATCCATCAGACTCTATTGTTTTTCTTTCTAACATAACGAGGTCTGGCCACTTCACTATAAAGCAACCTGTTGCTGAGAATATCAGTTTGGATGCACTTCATGGGATGTTAAGAAAACATTAAACTTGAGGAAGGTCTCCTGCCATTTCCACAAGGCTCTGCAGGCAAGTCAACAAAACCTCATTGTCAATAACATCAAGGACTGTTGACAGATCTAATAAAATCAACATAGATTTATTTTCTGTGGCTATTGCCAAGCAGAGATCAGCAAAAGATAACTACCCTTATACAAAACTCATCTAAAGCCAGCACAATAGGGACGAAGGATGCTTGTCAAAGACATAAACAGCCACCTTCTGCTTGCATCATCCCAGAGATACTACAGAGATTAAAAATTCCTGTCAATATACAGGCTAAAATCACCCACTGTGAACAAACTCATGAATTACAAAGAACTGGCCACAGCGTCAACAAACCAGATTTTATCATCAGAGTGCTGTGCTGACTCCTTTCTGCTATAAACTCATCACACCAATCATGATGAAGGCAATAGCATCAAACAAAAATGCAGCAGGGACACATGTGAAACCAGGAGGGAGATTTTCCCATCCATCCCTGCTATGAAGGCAAAGAAGCTGTTTTTGTGACACACATCAGAAGGGTGATCTGATAAAGCACTTTGCTAAAAGCCCTTCTGGAAAGATAAGCCCATCTGCTGTAGTAACAATGCACAAGGAAAACCAAGCACAAACCCCAAGCAAACAAGCAGCCCTTCACGCATTACAGTGTACTGGTGAGGAACTTAACAGACTGGCTATATTTAGTGTGATTACCAGAACTGTTTTTCCAATAGATGTATATTTACAGATACATGCACATAATTATTTTCAGATGGACAGTGCAGATAAGATACTGGACGCGAAGTTAAACTAATTTTTCTGGTGCACCTAGGTGCTGTATTTCAAAATGGCTTTATGTTGGCTATTTTCCAAACTTCTTAGATCTTCCTGAACTAATAACCTACTCTAAGTGGAGAAGATAAGACTGATGATGAAAAGGAAGTGTACTAACATGTCCTTTTTGATTTTGAGTAGATCAGTTCAGACTAAATTCAGCTGACTCATCTGGATGGCAAAAGGAAGGGTGGAGATGCTCCCAGTAGGGGCTGAGAGACGATTTTGTTACAAGCAGAGCTCTTTCTTTTGAAAACTGCAAAGTATCTGCTAGCATTACATCTACTACTCATCAGTAAGATCATAGTAAACATTGATACAGTGAATTTGAAATTATTTCCTTGACAGGATAAAAAGAGCTGGAGTGCGCTCATATATTTTGTAACGGGAAATAAGGCAAACCACATGGTTTTGTAGTTTGGCTGCTACAAAACTGCATAAAAATGAAAATCTCTAACGACTCTTAGCTAGTTTGGAGCATCTCTGGACCAAATCACTAAAAACCCTGTGGTGCCGTATGTACTATCTCATTGGCATTTTCTCAACACCAAAATTTTGGCGATTACTTCTATCCATGGATCCTGGCAAGCAACATTCAATCCGCTGTCATCAAAGGACACGCAGAATAATTTTATTTTTTAGATGAAGTACAATAATGAAAAAGTATATAAATTTGATAATTAAAATATTATTAAATTTTCATTTAATGACAAACTATAATCACTTTTCCCATTAAATTAAATAACATAAAACTGGCAAGCTCATGCATTTCTTAAGTAAGAACATAAGAAAGGCCATACAAAGTGGTAACAATAGTCTTTCTACCCTGCTATCTTGCTGCCAGGACTCAAAGGAGAGGCTCTTGGCAAGTGTGTCTGAACAGGGCAACCACCTAGTACCCACTGGGGATGCTCCTTTCCTCAACTGCAGCAAAAGAAATGTCATCAGGAACAGCTTTTCTGTGGCACTTCTGGGACTAAGAAATAAATGTTTTTCTTTTAATTAGACATCTTGGTGTTCCTTACTAAACTAAATGTTGTCTTATTCTACTTCTTTCACTTTGTCTACTTTTATTTCAAATTACTCTCAGTTACTTATAATAAATGATAACACACATCATTTAGAAAATAGTCTGGTTTGGAATGTAGCATCATCTGCCTTCTGGATAAAAACCAATAATGCTTGGTGTCTCAATCTAAATTTTAATTTTGTCTCAGAATTTATTTTCAATTCCTCTGTACTTCTAGATTGCACTTATTATGGGAAGCAAAAATCCTATTTCTATTCTGGCAGCAGTCCAGGAGTACCTGGAGTCTTAAGAAAGTGATTTCTTCCTCCACATGTGGTGTCCATCCCCTTTTCTAGCCACAGAAGACTGAGCATCTATGGAAGCATAGAGGACACCCTGGATGGCTCCAGCTGGTGCTGAAGAGCTATAAGGTTCTGAGGCCCATTCGCCACTGGAAATGCAGGACTCCAGTTATGCCTTGCCCTTTCCCCCTCCTGTGCAGGCAGCTGAAGTGGAGAGCAGATTGAAACCAGATTTTATTTGAGCAAAGCCAGAGTAAAAATTGAAGAGTAAAAATGACAGTAAAGTACTCTGCAAATCCAGATTCTCCACTTTAATCTGGTCACTCAAAGGCACCACAGGGGTAACAGCAGAAATGCCTGGCCTATTTTCCTTCATACAGGCATTGCCTCTCTCTCCTATTCTGTGTCTGTTGGGCCTGATCCTGCGAGCTCAGTGAAAAGAAGAGAGATCTGAGTGCAGAGCACTTTTGTGAGGAGTCCAGGGCAGGGACTTCTTTCTGCAAGGCTTGTAAACTCTTGAACACTATCCCAATAGTAAATAAGCCAGTGCAATAAATAATGCTAATACATTAGCCTTCTGCTCTGCAAGTTGTACGGTAATATTTGCGTGTGGCTGGGGCTTAAAAGCTGCAGCTCTTTTGATGGTCACAAGCAGACTGGAAATAGAAGATCGATTTTTTATAGTAATTATTGTTTATCTGGAAAAAGATTGCTGAGACAAACAGCAAAGTACAGGTATCATAGCTATGTCTACTAACTAAAAAGGGTCTTAAACACTGTAAAAGCATGCACTAGATGTGATTCTTCTCCACTGTACTCTTCTATAACCTCCAATAGAGCTGTGAAAATTCCTTTCCATCAATCATGAAAGCACTTTGGTTGGTACTGTAGAAAGATATTAAGTAACTGAAGGGGAAAATCCTGATTCTTTGTGGAGAACAAGGTGTGAGCTAATTAAATGGCATTTTGTGAGATGACAGATTTTTTTCCAGAACTTCCAACAGCTCTATGCTTCATGTCTGCACTGCACAGAAGCACCATGCTGGATTAAGATACTAGGCTGATTTACTTAACTGATATCACTTGTGAAAAGCAGACTAGTAAGCTGCTGTTGTCCCAGCAGTCAGTGATGTACCTAGAGTGTGGTCAAAGAGGACTTTGGCTTCCAGTAAGCTTAACCCCTCTATGAGTGTAAATTGATCACTTAACATAAGAAAAAAAAGAAAAAGACAATTTTGCATCTGACCTGCTCACCTTCATATGACGACATGACATCTTAAAATCATAGTAAGTATTAGAAAAATTATGTTTTAAATATGGGCCTTTGTATCTTTTACCACATTCTCTCCTGCAGTAGTTATTACCTAATAATTTTTGACAGTAGTGATTAAATATAAAAGTTTTACATTTTATGATTCTATTTCAAATACACAATTGCTGGCATATATATCAAGGCAAAAATGAGTCCCTTCTTAAAGGGTCTGTAATTATATTTATGCATTAAAGTGTCTACTATTTAAAATGAATGATTTCAAACAAGATCTTTATGTAATTGTTTTAAAAAGCAAACTATTAATCAGACTTTATTTTCAATCTCAACTAATGGCTTATGTTTCAGTAGCTTAAACCACTCAGAACATTCCATAATTTGAGAAATCTTTATGAGCAGTTTAAACAAGTACTTAAACAACAACTACAAGTGAACTGGTGAACACACTTGGTAAACAAAATGTCCTCAGTGGCAAAATTCAGGCTGTAGCATCAGCAAAATCCATGACTGAGAAAGCGCTTCATGGCTCACAGTTCTCTGCAACAGTCAAAATATCAGAGGAGGGAAAAATGAGACCTTTCATGAGGAGTTCAGGAGCAGGAAACTTAAAATTTTATTTCAACAGTGATTTATTTTTCTGGCCTCTGTTTCTTAGTGCTTTTTATACACTTGTTTAGGAGGCCAGATCTCTCTCCCAGTCAATAATATATAAACAGAATAATCTTCAAGTACTGTTTTTTCCTAAAATGGTGCTACTTTTGCCACTTGTATATGTGATCGAGCCAAACCGGGTGCCTGAGTCAGTGATGTTGCTATTTACTCAAATGCAATAAATTTGGGTATACAAATTGTATTTGAAGTAATGGATATTTTAAATTTCCATTTCCTAGATGATGAGCTCACATTGTGCAATAATCTCAGGCCAACAGCAAATCCCAAAGAATTTAGGATGTGGCAGCCAGCGAGGATGCCTGGCTGGAACACTCTGAGGAGAATGATTTAAAAGAGGGGGAGTTAATTTGTAAGTTTTTAAACAGTGTGCCAAGGGGAAAATAAGTCTTCTGTACATCTGCCTACATTTTTCTGAGATCAGATTTCAGTCACTGAATGATAAAACAAAATGGAAAACAAAAATGGAAAATAAAAAACCCCAACAAAAACCAGATGAGTGGATTTGAATGGGAGGTGATTTATCCTTTGGTTTGCCTGCAGGAAAAAAAAATGAAGTGATATTGCAATTTGATAGGTATGTATTTTCAGATAACACATCTAGCTCAATCACAGATATGGACTTCTGGATCTCAACTGCAGCTTTTAATTCTGTTTTGACAAATTCATGTAAATAAATAGACCAGGAATGGACAATCACTGGAAGTCTAAATCTCTTTTACGTAATCTTTCTCTGAGCTTCCCTACTGGAGGCTATCTGTTAACTGGATGTGAATTATTGCTCATGATTGTTTCCCTCAGAAGTAGTACTCCAGGTGACTACAGCTGCTGCTTAAAGGAAGCAATTGTTTTTGTAAGATTCAAAGCTTAAAGTTGGTTGTGGCATTTTCTGTAATTTTACCAATTATCAGGTATGATTTCTGGAGTTTCTCCAGCCCTAACAAAGACCCCTACTCTTGGAAGTGATCTTTGTATGGGATTACCTCTGCCATGGGGGATCCAATGATTTGAATTCCTCTCTTTCCTTTGGATTAATAGTACCCTAAAAAAATTAAACAGTGACTTAGTTGCTCTGCCACATTTCTCCTGGTTTCACTTAGTTTCCACACAAAATTATAAATCAGCCCATATTTGTTCATCGCTTGACACTCAGCCCATACTTGCCAAAAGATCCATGAATCTCACTGAACCTGACTTAATTTCTGGATTTGTAACAAAAGCTCAAACAAAGCAACTTTCACCCTATTGCAGGTTGCAGGAAGGAAACTTTAGCATTGCTCTAGGAATAACATTCTACTTGCTTAGAGGTTAACCAGAAAATTATTAAAATAATAAGTTTGGAACGAACAGTGTGAAATAACCTGCCCAGGACTGAAGGATTGGTAGATGAAAACAAAGACTTGTAAATAAAGTATTTCAGAGGCTTTAAACTTGACACTGAGGATGACACTTTTGGCTGGATTGCAAGACCTCAACAGAAAGTTGCAGTGGCCCCCAGACAGATATCCAAGGAAAAAAAATTACAAAGGGATTTTCAATTTATGGATCAGGCATGCAGTGAAGTCTGATTGTTTTGATGAATTTGGCTCAGACACTAAAGGCATAGCTGCAGGTAAAACACAACACAGCTTTGTGCTGCACTTTTAAATGTTATTTATTACAGAAGGACTGAAGTAAATGGAATGGATAACTGCATTTTCTGAGTGTTGATGAGTCCCTTAGCCTCTTACAGTTAAACACAACAGCACCAAAAAATAAAAGACAGTGTGATGATGAAAGTAGCAATAGAGAAAGCATCACAAGGTATTCTTACGTACTTCAGGATCAAATAATTTGAGCAGTAATACTCGCAGTACCTTTTGATTCACTTGGACACATAATTCTGCTGGAACTGAACTGTATCTCCTGTTTACCCATAAATGTGCAATACACCAGGAAAGTATGGTCTTGAATAGCCATCTGATACATGAATGCTTCCCCTGCCTATTACAATGCCAGGTTTGCTTCATATATGACGAGGAGCGTGTTCTTTTTTTGTCCCCACAGTCATGGTAAAGCATTTGGTATATACTGCAAACATCATTGCTTACCGAAGGTGCAGACAGTTGGCTTTACTAGGCGATTTCCTGACTTTTAAGGCTGCATTCTTCCAGCCAATCTTGCTGTAGTTTAAACTGCATTGTATGAGTTTCCCTTTCCTTTTTGGAATAGTATAATTTGCTTCATAAATTACATATGGTGGAAGCCTGTTGAATGAATAACCTTGTTGCACAGAAAATTAATTCTTCTGACAGGTTTATTCCTTTAACAGATATTTGGTGGAGGATTTTACTGCATTTTTGTGTATATTGTGGCTTGCTGCACAGAAAATGTTTCACAGTATTTCAGCAGATACATTCGTCTAACAGAAATAACTATTCCTGTCCATTTACCATTTGTTACCTATGAAATTAATTTCTTAGTTACAGATTCTTAAAAGGAGCTCACTAGTTTTGCTCTTGTGTTTCATTTGAGTGCAAAGAAAATACACTTTTCCTTCAATCAGCATTCATTTAAATGCATGGTAATATATACAGTTGTAATGAACCATATTTTGTTTGATTATGTTAATCTGTAACAGTGTTAATTTCCTTATATATATGTTTATGTGATTTTTTTTTTTTTTAAATTAACTTTTTACCATGCCTTACCAGAATATCTTGGATTATTTAAGGCTTCATACACAATCTTGGCACGAGAGTTGCAACAGCAGAGATAGCACGACAGCAAAGGAAGTCAGATTGAACGCCGCATGACCTGATCCAAGCATGGCTAATTATGTAATTAAGATATTGAAACAAGAGCCAGAATATCTGAGTGCTGCTCCTAGTTTTGCCAAGAACCTCCAGTGGGACATTAAGCATTTAGCTTTTCTGTTCACAACTTTTCCCTGCTGTGAATGGGGGTAACTGATATTCAAAAAGCACAATACGCAGAATAAAGCTGCTATGGGTGAATTACCTGCAGCACACCGTGGCTCAGATGTGCAAAGGGTTTGTCAAATAATTCCAGTATTTTGCACTTGTTTTCATTTTATATATAACTTACAATCAGAGTAGGCACTGGAATAAAGCTGCAGAGGAAATGTGGTGCTTATCGCTTATCCATTGAATTTAAGGAAGAATGAGTTGATTATTCTATTTGTTTTTCTTATTTTTTCCCTCTCTTCCTTATTTGAATGCTTAATATAGGGAATTAACATTCTGCTGATTTGAGATTTAGAATTTGGTGTATATTTGGCTTCAGGAAACTGATATTCTGAACTTGTCAGTGGTGTCTACCCTACATTACACTGGAACCCGAGAAAAAAGAGGCAAAGAAAATAGACAGGACAGGAGTTTATGACCAAATTCTCACAAGATATCAAGACAAAAGGCATTTGTTTTTTGTCAGTACAAACATCTGCACAGCCAGTAAACTTCTCCAAATTAATGTCTGTAGAGCACTGGCGTAAAAGAAAGAAACCCTAATTTTTTTTCTTATAGCATGAAATTTTCTTTAGTATTTCCCTTTCAATGCCTGCGTACTTAACACCGCAGAGCTTTCTTGCCCAAGACCATAGGCCTTCCCTAAATTAATCAACATCAGTATCGTTTGTACAGATTGGGAAATCAGAACACCAATTTTCCAAAACCAAAAGCAATCACTACAGCTATCCAAGACTAGTCAGAAAACTCTCTCTTCAAAGCTAGAGCAACACATGTTCAAAATATAAATACAGATAGATATATAAATTTGTCTGGAAGTCTCCAGATTAACATTCATTTAGTTCTTACAGAATAAGAGAAAGACTGTAGTATGCATACGAGATCCCAATCACCACAAAAATAGGCTCTAAGTAAAAAAGCACGTTTACTGCGCTTTTTTGAAACTTGAGATTTAGTGTAACTAAAGAGTTACATTTGGTTTTACTATCATATTATTTTAAAATATTTTTAAGTACTTACCTTTGGGCTGCTGTCATGGCTCTGGTGTGAGAAAAATTGTGAATGTAAGGTAAGAGTTATGCCAAGGTGACAAGAGTGATAGGACAGCAGTATGGAGTGGTAGAGGACATGGCATAGACACCTACCATCTCATGCCTGAGAATCTACACCTGTGTAGATACCCATGCTGGATTCTTTCACAAAGCTAGCTCAGTCCATTTGCTTCTCTGACCATCAAATGGTGTGCACAGCTTGCATACGAAGCATAGGTCTCCTAAGATGATGGTGTCAATACGTAACCCAAGTGAGTGGAGAAACAGAAGCTTTTGTAGGCCACATAAATACTTTGAAGGTGGGTGGGTGAGAATGTGTGAGCTACAGTGAGCAGTTTGAATGACTTCCCTACTGTCCTGCCTAATTTAGCAGCATACAGACTCATCTATAACAAAACTGTGACCTCTCAGTTTAGATAGCGTAGATCCAAAATAGTACTCATTGCAACCTAGAAATAGGCTTCACACTCCTGGTTCAACCTGATTTGGGGCAGAGATCTGTAAAATGATAATTACCCATGGATATAGCAAAAAGGAATATTCTTCAAACAAATAACTTCTTGCTATATTCAAAATAACTTTGTAAGTCCTATAAACAAGGTAACTTAAAAGGCAGAGCTCTTTCTGAAAAGAAAAGCTACACCAACACAAACATCCCAGCAGCTACTCAACATTATGTTTCATTGAAAAAAACAGAGAACCTGACTCACTGCTTTACAAATACAGAAAGCTGGAGATATATGCTAGGGAAATCAGCACAAATCTAGGCTAGCACAGGAGTGAATTATTCCCAGGGGTACAGACTCACATGGCACTGGGTCACATGGCACTGGCTCAAGTTAATTTCTAGGGGGCAAGGGGTAATAATACGGACAAATACACATTGGACAGACTGCAAAGAATTATTTCAATTGTACGAAACCTAAATCTGCAAAACGCATACACAAAAAGATCATGTTTTAGTCATCCCCCCCCCCCATCATTTCTCCATACCAAGCCTGTACTTGCTGAATTTCCTTGAGATTAATGACCAACTCTGCAAGTGGCCAGCATACACTCCTCATCTTCCAATTTCTGGGGAATACTCAGTCTCAATTGCTGTTATTTAATTGTAGTCTAGTAAAAAAATATCCCAAAGCTGTCTGAGAAAGGCCAATTGGTATATGGAAAACACATGAATATGTAATTTTAACAGCTGAAACTATATATATCTGGCAGGCCTTACCTAATGGTTGAACCGAATCCCCTTGGCAAGCTTATACCAATGTTATTTTTACTGTTTCACTGGTTTGCTATATATGTAAAGGAGTAATATTCTATCCAAGTTCCAAGGCAGCTGGTCCATTCATGGTAGGTCCAAAAGAGAACTTGGAAAAGGACAAAACCAAATTGTTTTGTATAGAGCAGCCAAGCGTCCTCTCAGAGACAACTGCTTGTATTTGTCCCCTTGAAAATTAAAGCAATTCCTAATCAACAAGTTACCCATGACTGAATATTTCTCTAGCAGACACACTGGATTTCACAGTAAGGTGATTTCTTTTTATTTCACAGAGACCAACCCAAACACATAATGTCAGGAAAATACAGAATTATACTTTAAAAGATTTGGAAAAGACAATTTTGTAATCACAGTGGCATTTTGGCATGTGTGTGCCTATGTTTGCAAGGCTGTGCAAGCTCGCATCTCTTCTGCTGGACTTGAATTCATCTGTATCTACATCCAGCTGTCTTCCTGCACAATAACCAGAACACCGGAAATTTGCTGAGGATGACACACACGATCAATGAGAAGATTTTAGTCATTGCATCAAATTAGAAATTCTCAATCCTGACTAAGATGCAGCTAGGAAACAAGCTGCCAGCAACACCCTCTGAAGCAGATGGTTCCCACCACTTGGAATGCTCCTTTTCATGCACTCCAGTGACTCCTGAAATAACAGAGCACTACAGACTAGGGAGGGAAGACGAGTGGAAAGTCAAACAACACTGAGCTCCACTTAGCAGCCTCGTACTGGTGGTTTGATCAATGCCTTTCTGCCTACTTGAGAAAAATCACTGGCAGGTCATCACTAATGACACATCTTTATTTTACCTGGTGCTGTTTTACAAGCATCTATTGGGCATCTCTCAGTCAGTATGTCTTAGACTTTAGAGAAAAAAGAAGACATTGGAGTGCAGGCCACCTGCAGATCTCGGAATAATTGGTGCGCTAGATGGAAAAGAAGATATTGTACACATTTTCCAGTAAAATAAATTACTTATGAAGTGTCTCAAAACATACTAGAAAGTTAGGAATTATGGTCAATATCACACTGTGAACAAGGTGTATAGTTGTAGTAGTTTGGATACTTAATGAAGAGCGCAGTTTGCCGAGAGTTGCAGAAGGTTATCAGTCACATGACATTATTAAAATTAAGATCTTCTGTCTTTCTAAAAATGTTCTTTCTTTAGGCCACAAGTACTGAGAGCAGCAAAAGAATAGCTAAATGAAATGCTAGGGATTTTGCTCCACAGGATGTCAAATTAGATTATCCGTCCTTTAAAGCTATAAATACATGAATTATTACACTTGTTTTACAAATGAGAAAACTGAGGCATAGACAATATCAAAGGGCTTTATAAATGTGAATGACTCAATAACATTCTGCTATTGTTTATTATCCATATTCCTGTTTTTAAACGACAGAACTAAGGCACATAGAAATGAAATGACTATCTAAAGTCACACCAGTCTCCTTCTTTAACCTGATAAATGGGTAAGTAGGCATGCCATTTTGACATACTAATATATGTGTTAAGGTATTAATTTCCCATACATCTTGAATATATGGATCATTGGGGAGCAGTTTCTGTTGAAAACAGCAACAGTCATTTTCCTCACTTTAAACTTTTCTCGTATTGTGAGACTTCTATTTAACTAGAAAAAGTTCTTGTTTTTCTCTAAACTTGGTAAGAACAAAGAATAAAAAAATGTAGTAGATTGGGTAGCAGAAAAGAGGTATTTGGGACCAGAATAGACAGTAGTCCGAGCTTAGGGAGTGAGATGCCATCTACATAAACTGGCCCACAGAACATCAGTGGTAAAATCCTCTCGATCTATCTCGAGTGGACTAGTTTTGGTGAAAAATTAATCAGCAGCATTTCAAGGTATTTAGGAGGGCAAAGAAACAATGACTTTCCTTTATGGCTACACTGCAGTGATCAGTGCATCTGCAGGTGTGTAATTTAAAGAGGTGCTAGGAGAAAGATGAACATAAACAGGAAGGATACAGGGTGCATGTGAAGGTTACTGTAGAGGTTGCAGCTGAATGACTGCAGGGCTGCATAATTCTGGATCAGATAATGCTTGAGTTTATTTGCCTTCATCTGAACTCTCTGCTTAGAGCTAGGACACAATGATCAGAGGTTAACAGGGAGATGTCATGCAGAGCAAAATAACCTGCACAGAGAACTTTCTTACAGGATCAGGCATGACAGTCCAGTTCCTGGCTGCTGTAAATCACTGCAACATCATGTATATTCACAGAAACTCCATGTGTTTCAACTATTCAGCCCAGCGCTAAAATACTGCTAAACACTACAGCTCTTAGATCAATCCCAGCAGAACTAAACCCACCCTCCATAACCCACTAAACATTTGTTTATTCTGGCTGAGAAATAATTAAAGAAGAAGATTTTCTTAACAATATTGACCCCTGTCAGAAAGCAAAGTCTTCATACATCTGTTTGCCTATATACCAGTGCTAATAGCCAGGGATACACCAAAAGGGAAAAGTGACTGACTTATCAACATTATTTTCCTTGTTCTTGATCTAGGTCATCAAGTAGATTAATATGTAGTTGCAAGCTGTTCATTCATTGTACAGGAGCATGTACATAGCGGGAAATATCTCCCATGGCACTGATAAACTCTCAGAGGCTATAGGCCAAGGTGTTTATGCTCCAATGGAGACATTTGTGCCAAGTACCTGCTCCCAGTGATATAGTTATGAGCATTAAACTCAAAATGTAACTTTAAAAATCAATTACAGTCTATAGCTTTTATTATTTCCAAGACGGACAATTGTGTTGGTTATTATCAATATGTTGTGAAAGGAGCTTAGACGTCTGGGATTTGTGGTGGGGGGATGGGGAAAAGGCATGTGGGAACATTTAGACCAAATGTTAGCAAACTGATAGAGCATTACAAAAATGTTTGAGAGAAATGTTTCCCTTTTCCAGCCCCAGCTTTCAGCACACACCCAGAAAGAGCTGTGCGAGAAAACCCTTAACTGATAACACCTAAACACTTCCTTGCCAAGATCCCTCTTTCTAACTAGGATGGCAGCTTTTCTAGTTTCTATTTCTAGTGTCTTCCTTCAGTATTCCTCTCCCGAGTCATCCATCTTTTGCCCACATGGATATCCCACAGCTGGCAGGACTTACTGATTTACTTCAGTCATCACTGTCTCTGGATGTACTCTATCTGCACTCTATCTGCTACTGAATTTTGCCCTTTTTCCTCTTTGTTCTGTATTCGTAACTTTGTCATCTCCTTCAAGAAGAAGTCTTCATCATTTGGTGCTGGGATCAGCTGGAAATCCAAAAGTTTTCTGTTGGCTTGGAGGTTCTGCCCTTTGTTGCCTAGCTCAGCTTTCTGCTAGAAGCATCATTCGTGAGCTCAGACTCCCTCTTTCCTTCTTCAGATTTTCTTTCGTGACTCCAGACCTCACTCTCTGTTGTAGCGGATTAACAGCCCTCTTGGTGTCACATGTGTATGAGGGCTGCTTTTGGCTGGTTGTTCCCTGTCAGGACACTCACTGTTTAATATCATGGTAGGGGAGGGGAAGGAGAAACGGCAAATGCATGGTTGCAGGAATTCTTCCAAAGCCAATAGAAACAAAGAACTTATGCACAGAAACAACCTATAAATGGTAGATTACAATGTCAAATCACCTTAACAAAAGCAAATAATTTTCAATGTGTGGATATCTTGGAGGTCAGAATACACCTAGAAATCTCTGAAGCTAAATTTCTGTTTTAATTGCTTTGAGGACAAGGACACAAAATACGTATTCCAATAAGAAGTTACTTTTCTGACCACATAAAAATGTGGAATGTCAACAGCAGTGGGTGTTTCAGGCTGTTTACTAGAAAAAAATATTATTGCACCCATTGCAATGTGCATTATACCACTTTAAATGTAGTGAGCTCTTTGATGTGAATTCTGAAGCAGTAGTACCCACATATGGCTACAGAGAACTTGGCCTTTAATGTCTTGGAGGCGTAACACAGAACCAAACCCCCAAAGGGCGTGATTTCTAGCCCTGAATGATTAGTTTTACAAGAAGAGCTGTAGGCCACTTCGCCTATGAAAGAAAATAGGTTGTCTCCAAGCTGCATATTTGGATTAGAAAAATATTTACACATATGTCCCTGTTATTGTCCAGTGCTTTTAAGAAAGTTAATCTATGCTGTTAAAGCCAATAACATAACTTCATTTCGAACGATGGTAGAAAAATAGGTGCAATCAAGAAAACATTTGGGTTTTGTATGGACTCTGTCAAGGGATATACATGTGGTCATACAAAATTTTCCTCTGTAAAATGACATAATGAAATTTTTATATTTATGTTTAAATTCTATACAGCTTTGGTCTTTTGAATGAAGTTTCTGATTCCTTTCCTTCACCAACTGGTACAATAAGTAAGCATTTATGTAGGCTTGAGTGAAATGAACAAGTCAGAATTAGACTTCAGAAAACCACCAAGAAAAACAAATCCTACAAGCAAAAATAAAACACCAAGTATTAAAGAAATATCATAGACATCAGGGAAATTATTTTCTTCCCTTGTTGTGACATCATAAAGAAAAAAATCAGAATTCAAGTTTTGATTAAAAAATCTGTCAGTCAACGTGTAATTTAATGACATATACAGCTAAGAGGTACGTTTTAACATTAAAACCAAAACTCCAATGATTAATATTACGGTGATGACAGAATGGGAGTGCCTTATTTTAATCCCCTGTTTATCTCAACAGGGTAATTTATAGATCACTCGACATGTTTTAATAGCAGGCATAAAAAGGTACCTTCTAATATCCACTTGCTTGCAAGATCTGACATTTGGAGTTACATGTTCAGAAAATATCAGCAACTGCATTTGTTAGACATATATACAAATAACTAGTCATCCTACACACAGTTTATAAAAAGTGATCTATTAATAACAAAACAGCTCTGGAGACATATGGTCTCTTAAAATTCAGGTGGAATATCAAGTGTTTAAGTTAAAATCAGGGCAGGAGCACAAAGAGTGGTCAGTGCATTGATTTGGCTGCCAAATATAGTTTTTACCATCATAAATCTCAGGCTGACAACTGCACAAAGGCTGCTTTACCTAAACCCTGCCAAGGAAGGGTGTTTGCTGCCGGATTGCCTGATAGTCACTATGACAACTGATGCCACAATTAGACAAGTACAATCCCACTTTCAAACAGGCGCACAAGTCATTAATTCAGCAGGACTTTTGTTGACAATATGTTATGAGGGAAATATTTAATACAATTCCAAGGCTGATATATTCTCCTGTTATCTATAGCAAAATAAATTGCAAAAAACTGATGAAAACAACTATTTAATTAGTCCAAAGTGAGCTGAGGAAGCTACTCTGAACATTTTGTTTAAATGAACTCACAGGTGCACAGAGCTCCTTAGAGCTGAAGTAGACAATTTGAAGCACATGGTAAGCAAGATACTAAGTCTGGGGGGGGGGGGGGGGGGGGGGGCAGG